>CM053793.1:392733074-392988074 GCA_028749045.1 Cupressus sempervirens
TCACTTATAATGATTAATCCTTTTATTTCAACTAACCATATCTAAGTATTTTTATTTTAGATTTAGATTTTTATGTTTTCGTACATTTTTAATTTACAAAATGTAGGCATCAAATATATAGAGTTTTGAATTTATATAAAATAAAACATTACGCTAAGATTTTAACATTATATTTATTTTCTAAATTATAAATCAATTTTAATGATAATTAAATATATTTTAAATTAGAAAAAATATAACACAATATTACATTTTTATTATAAATTGGTAATTATTTTTAATGATAAATATTTTTATATTAAAAAATATTTAAATATTAAATATTAAAAAAAAATGATAATTTTTTAAAATCAGAAATTGAATATTAAAATTTGTTGTATCTAAGATATTTTTAAAAATATTAAAATTTTAATTCAAATTATATTAAATATATCATTACTATCAAATAAATCGATTCTTTTATAATTATTAAATATTAAATTTAATATACTATTCTATCTAATTAAGCTATTAAACTATGAAAGCATAGTGGCACTTGTTTAAAATTATTATTACGTAAAAAATGTTTTAATTTTTAATTTAATAATCTTGATATTTTATACAAAGGATCATTTTATGTTTAGAAGAAAATATAATGTTTATCTATTGTTCTATTAGGTTGGTCTTCAAATTTACAAGAGATTTTTTATTTAATAGAATTTGTTATGTATAGATACACTCTTTGACATTAAAATCATATTTGTGTAAATCATATTTACTACTTAAAAAATAATTAGCTTACCATGTAATAAATGAATTTGTTAACTCTTGTTAGTAGGATTAAAGAAAGGAAAACAAATCTTATAATTTCTAGGAGAACGTGAAGTGGGAGAAATAAAAAATCAGGTAGATCAAAGTGAAATTTGATGAAGCATTGAGGGGAAACCCAAGTCTGGGTGGCATTAAGTGCATTGCTAGAGATCACAAAGGTAAATTCATCCAAGAAATGTCAAAGCATCTAAAGATAATCACAAACAATGAAGCTAAACTAAGAGAGGTGATACTCAGCCTAAAATGTGAGCTTGTACCAGACTATACCTCAAATTGGAAATAGGGTTGACTGAGAACTATTAGATAACTCATAAATTATTTCAACAATGTCAAGGTCTCTCATATTTAATGGGAAGGAAATGATGAGTAGACAAAATTACCAAAGTAACATCCAAGGTGGAATATGAGGGTGGCATGAATTAAGGTTATAAAACAAGTGAAAGGTCACACATTGGTTGAGGGGAACGACATGTAATTGCACTCAGAAGGGATGATCTCATCATTTTCTTTGTGCACTTTTATGATTTCACTCCTCAGGTATGGGTGAAGTAATTAGTCGATGGGCTATTATTGGTTGAAAACTCCCACTTTTTGGTCATTGTTGGATGTCTAAAAATAAAACTTGTCCATACTTTGCCAGAAATAATTTCTCTATGTTGTCATAGCACAATACATATAATTTTAAAGTTAATTAGTTTTTCCTTTGGAGCAAACTTGTGACAATACAAACATTTATTATCTCACGCCAATACTATGGTGGTTTTATCCGTGTAAACCATTTTGTTGTGGTTTCACAACGCACGCCCCATTTCTCCCAAGAAATGGGGACCCCCTAGTTTAATGTTTGCTTTTCCAAACCCCTAGTCTAAGGTCTAAGACTTCTTTAGGGTTTTATCTAGTGTTTGAGTCAACCCTAGTCCTTTGCCTGAGAAACCCAGTTGTCAAAAATTGGAGATTTTGAGTGAAAATGAGATTAAAAGAGGAAAAGGTGTGCACTAGCACACATACACACCTTTCAATGTGTGCTAGTGTGCTTAGTGGCTGGTTGTAGGAGCACATTCTCTTGGATGTGCACTCCATCCCAGGCTTATAAAAGCTTGAGATTCCCCTCATTTTCTTCACTTACCTCCTCCGCTCCGACATCATGCACATCTTTACACCCTTTGAGGTGTGCTTTCATCTTCATTACCCTACACACACATAAAACATTAAGATAAGCATAAAGGTGTGCACCTTTATTTCATTAATCAAGAAAGAACCTAAAAAAAATTAATACTTTATGTAAGGTGCGCATGTGCACACCTTACAAAAAGCAAACATATGATAAGGATGGTGCACAGGTGGGCACCTTTCCATGGTGCGCACTTGCACACCATTTTTGTTCCTAAGACTAAACCTCTAAGGGATGCACATCCCGCAAGGTGCAGAAGGTGTGCACCCTATTGTTAATCCACCAAGGTGTCTTTACAATGTAAGGGTGCACCCCACAAGGCGCACAATGTGTGCACCCTTTAGTGAAAGCAATTGTTAAGTGTGAAGGGCACATCTTCAAGGTGTGTAAGGTGCGCCAAAACTTGCATAATAGAGTAAATTAGGGTTTTTAGGTGTTTTAATAGGGTTTAAGGTTTTGGGTCAATTTTCTTAGCATTTAGGGTTTGTTTAAAATTGATTTTTATACCTTTCAGACTAAGGTGCTTTTCTTTTTTAGTAGATATAATGGCTTCTTCTTCATCCTCCCTTGTCACAAATATTGCTCCTAAGCCAGTGGTTTTTAAGTTTCAAGGTGTCCAACCGAAATCACACTTCCAAGATGCGCATTCGAAGAACCAAGATACAAAATGGGTCACATCAACTAGAATGCATTCTTGGTTCTCTACAACAAACCAAATGAGAGGCCCACAATGGTGTAGACCTACACTTATAAGATTGAGGTTAGTAAACGTAGCTTCATACCTAGTTTTAGTACAATCTTCTAAGTTGATCATAGCTTTGGCTAAGAATTATGTTTCAGAAGAGAGGGTGGTCAAAAGCGTAACTGTAGAGATTGTTCTCGATCTAAGACCCAATAATATAGAGAAAGTATTTCATCTTTCAAGGGTAGATCAGTATAGAAGACTGACATACCATCAAGCAGAAAGGTGGTATAGAGATCATGAATAAGAAGCCACAGAAATTATTCAATCTTCATATCTCATTGATAGAACACCTTCGAGAAGAAAAGCTGGAAAAGTAAATATGACAAGGGGTTACATGAAGGATGATATCAGACATTTTATAGTGCTCCTGAGCAGAATCATGGGATTACCAGCAACAAGACACTTAAACATATGGATGGTACACTTCATTGAAACCATCAAAATGACAAAGATGCCAATTGATTTGGCCACAATTCTCAGTGAGAATTTAGATAAACAATTGGTGGTGGTAAAAAATGAGCTAATGTTTTATATGATAAGAACTACAAATTACCCAAGGTTGTTTAAGAGGGGCAACTTGCAAGATATTGATGCGTGGCCTTATGTGATATACCCCTAGTTGGTGAAGAAAAAGCTCTCGGATCATAAAAAAGAATATAGAATAGTGAATGATGCTTTAATTTTTGCAATCATTTGGTTCATTGAGGGAGACTATGCAAAACGAATGTCAGAAGAGGCAGCAACAAAAATTACAGAAATAGGTGCCTACTACATCTAATTCAAGACATTCACCTACTTAAGGGTAGTGGGTACAACCGTAAATCCTAAGAAGCTCCCTAGGTATCCATGTGATAGACTCATTTTGCTAGAGATTGCACAACAACTCTCATTTGCATATGACAAAGTAAAGAAACAACACAAGAAGACTTAGGTATGGCCCATCACCATAGGTTTCTTCGGTGTCAAGCATAAGTAAGATATCGTGACTTATGAGTTAGAATGGGATCAATATCCCTTAGAGGATTATAACTCCCCTCATCCATGTTTTGATAATATTGGCAGAGTCCAATTCTTGGTAGGAAAATAATTTAAACATGAAGATGTTATAAAGGATCACTAGATGAATGCATTACATGACTATGATATTTGGATAAGGGATTATTGTAGGATGGCTCTTTATTTGGTAGGTAGTACCTTGAAAATAAAAGTCACATTGAAGGTTGTTCAACAAGACACTTCAGAAGTTTTGGATCCCCAATATAATTGAGGTAAGATCTACAATTGGTCGATCATGAATGCAGAGATTGATAGAAAAGAAAATGCAGATATCAATCATAGGGCGGGGCATATCATCCAATTGACCAAGGAATGGATTAAGAGACCATTCAAGCTGGATCCAATTCCACAAGTAGTAGGTTTCCAAGCTACAACCCACCTAGTGAAAGGTAGAGGAGCAAAGGTTACAATACCAATGTTCATAGCCCAATCTCCAATTAGGCCAGAGATAGTGTATCAACATGATAGGGAAGTTGGGTATTTCAAGGCAAAGAAGGGCATAAAAGGAAAAGAGTTTCTCCATAGCGAGTTGAGCCCAAGGTTGAAGTGATGGGGACACAACCCAACAACAAAATAGACACAACAAAAAATGGAAATTGTATTAACTGAGAAAATCAGCTAGTACAAACAGTACAGAGAAAATAAACTTAAAAACATGCCCAAAGGGCTTACAATAGCATAAATCTGGAGATAATTTCTCCTTTCAGTACCTCCTCTCAAACTCCACTCCGAACTGCCTTTTATAATGCTAGAAATCTCCTTAAATAGACCTCGGAGAGTTAAGGACTAGGAATACATTCTAGAAAGTGCTAGTAGGCATCCAATGACCAAATAGAAGGTTCCAGAAGCTGTGTTAGAAGTCGGTGCAAATCTAGAAGAATCCAAAAACGGTAATCGAACTTCCGGGAGGCATAACTTTTGAACCGTAGCTCTGATTGACGAACCATTTACATTTTTGGAAAGCTCTCGAAGCGCTCTATAGCCCCATGGACCAGATTCACTCGTCCCCCATTTTTTGGCCCTTTTTGAGGTCATTTAATGCCCCTAACCTGACTTCAAAGCATTCTTAGGAGGTCTCCAAAACTCGAAAAACTGTAATAACTTTCAAACCGTGGGGCCTTTTGACCTAATTCTTTTTTTGGAATGCTCTAAATCACAATTACATTCATCTGGCCAATTCACACCTTCTAGGTCACCAAACTGATGGCCAAATTGCATGCTCCTATTTTTTCAGGATTTTCTAGCACACTGATAGTTGAACTGTGAGAGTTGGAACCTTTATTTGACCCAAATGGGTATCCAAAAATGTAAAGACATGAAATAGAAACTAAGTCTAAGTACATTTTTTTTTTTGGGTGACACAGGATTGCCCTTATACCTCTGGATGCTCCTGCATCAGACACCCAGGGTAGATTGAAAAGTGACTTTGTCACTTTATGGATGGTTGAGGAAATCCCAAATGGGAAACCTCAGCTGCTGAAATCCAAGTTGAGTCCTCGATTGGCCGTCCTTTCCATTTGACCAAATACTCTTCATACTGCTTGTTTCTGGTACTCCTACCCACACGATGATCTAGAATGTCTTCTATCTCCTCCTTCTTAGAAGCAGGAATTGGACATGGCTCTAACACCAGCTCCTCATCTGCACCATCATCATGATACTCTGTTAAATCTGCAATGTTGAAAATGGGAGAAATGTGAATACCATCTGGCAGCTCCACCTCATATGCATTTCCTGAGTCATGCTTCTTTAGAATTTTGCAGGGGCCAAATTTCTTCATTTTCAGTTTGTTGTAAGTACCAACTAGAAATCTTTCTTTTCGTAAGTGCACCATGACTAGATCCCCTACTTGGAATTCCTTATGTCTTCTCCTTTGATCAGCCCTAGCTTTATACTCTTGATTCATATTAGTAATGTGTGCTTGAACCTCCTCATGTAGACGCTTGATATGTTCAACAAATTCCTCAGCTTCAACACTTGTCCTCTCCCCTTGTTCTATCTTCCTCAATTCTGGTGCAGTCCTTGGGCTACTCCCATATACAATTTGGAATGGTGATTTTCCAGTACTCCTATTTACAGAGTTATTATAAGCAAACTCTGCCTGTGGTAGAATCAAATCCCTTGGGCTTATCCCCAACTAAACATCTCAACAAATTGCCCAGACTTTTGTTTACCACTTCTGTTTGGCCGTCAGTTTGTGGGTGATGCGTGGAACTGAATTTCAAGTCTGTTCTCAACTTTTTCCACAATGTCCTCCAGAAATACCCCACAAATTTAGTATCTCTGTCAGAAACTATACTCCTTGGAAGACCATGTAGTCTTACCACCTCTTTGAAAAACAAGTCTGCAATATGAACAACATAATGAGTTTTGTGGCATGGAATGAAATGTGCCATTTTGGAGAACCTATCAACCACCACGAATACTGATTCATTACCCCTTTGTGTCCTTGGCAATCCAAGAACAAAATCCATACTTATGTCCTCCCATGGCCTTGATGGAACAAGCAATGGCTGATATAGGTCAGTATTGTGACTAAACCCCTTGGCAACTTGACAAACTTGGCAACTCTGTACAAACTTCTTCACATCTTGTGAAATTTGAGCCAAAAATAATGTTCTCTAAGAATGGCAATGGTCTTATCTCGACCAAAATGTCTTGTCATCCCTCCACTGTGTTTCTCCTTAATCAGATTTTCCCTCATGGAACTCCTTGGAATGCACAATTGACTACCCTTGAACAACATGCCTTCCTGAATCAAATAGTCTAACGACTTGGTTCTATCTACAGCAACAGGTTCTTTACAATCTTTCCATGCTTCAGCAAAATCAGGATCGTCGGGGTACAAATTCTTGAGTTCATCAAACCCAACTACTTCAACTTGCATTATTGTAAGCAACAACTGTCTCCTACTTAGTGCATCTGCAACCCTATTATATTTTCCACTTCTATGCTTCAACACAAATGTATAACTCTGCAAGAACTCTACCCACTTCATATGCCTCTGATTCAATTTACCTTGACTATTTAGGTATTGTAATGCCTGATGATCAGTATACAAAACAAATTCCTTTGGCAATAAATAATGCCTCCATTTCTTTAAGGCCTGAACTATTGCATAGAACTCTTGATCATAAACAAAATACTTCTTCTTTGCATCATTCAATTTTTCACTTAAATATGCAATAGGCTTACCTTCTTGGCTTAATACAGCCCCAATAGCGCTGCCACTAGCATCACAATCCACCTGGAAAACCTTTCTAAAATTTGGAAGTGCCAACACAGGTTGTTCTGTTACCTTCTTCTTCAGCAATTCAAAACTTCTCGGAGCTGCTGCAGTCCATTTGAACTCTTTTCTATCCCCTCTTATTGTATCAGTTAGGGGTGCACATATGCCACTGGAATTCCTAATAAACTTCCTATAAAAACTAACCAGACCATGAAATGATCTTACCTCAGTAGCAGACCTTGGAGTAGGCCATTCCAAGATGGCTTTTACCTTCTCTGGATCCATTTTGAGACCTTCAGGTGATATAACAAACCCCAAATAGACTAACTCCCTTTTTGCAAAGATACATTTCTTCAGATTAATTAATAGTTTCTCTTCCCTTAGCCTTTCAAGGACACTACGAATATGCAGTAAATGTTCTTCCAAAATCTTGCTGAAAATTAAAATATCATCCAAATAGACAATAACAAATTTTCCCAAGAACTTCTTAAGTACCTCATTCATGAGCCACATGAAGGTGCTTGGGGCGTTCGTCAATCCAAAGGGCATGACTAACCACTCATAAGGACCCTCCTTGGTCTTGAAGGCTATTTTCCACTCATCTCCTTCTCGAATCCATATATGGTGATAACCACTCTTCAGATCTATCTTTGTGAAGTATTGAGCTCCACTCAAGCAGTCCATGATATCATCCATCCTTGGCAAAGGAAACCGGTACTTGATGGTGATCCTATTTATAGCTTGAGAATCTGTACACATCCTCCACTCTCCATCCTTCTTTGGTGTGAGTACTCCAGGTACTACACATGGACTCAGGCTCTCTCGAATCAAGCCCTTCCTCAACAACTCATGAACCTGTCTATTTAGCTCCTCTATTTCAGTAGGAGTCATCCTGTGAGCAGCCTTGTTAGGCAAACTAGCTCCTGGAATCAGATCTATCTGATGACTGATTTGCCTTACTGGTGGCAATCCATCTGGAACATTATCAGAGATAATATCTCCAAACTCCCCTAGTAAATCTAAAACTTCAAGTGGTATTTCACTACTACCTTCTTTATCTTTCCTAGGAATCAAAGCATAACACATATGCTGATGTTTCATGCCATCTAAAAACTTCCTTCCATCAACAAGACAAATCCTAGCACTGCTACATACCTTTTCACCTTCCTTTTTCATGGGCCTCAATTTGTGGCAAACTCCATCCTTTGTCAGAGAGTATGTGTTTGCATGTCCATCATGCACTGCATGTCTATCAAACTGCCATGGTCTACCCAACAATAGATGGCAAACATCCATCGAAATAACATCACAAAGAACTTCATCATGGTAACTCGCAATTTTGAATTTTACTAAACATTGTTCACTTACCAGGACCTTATGATCATCTTTTACCCAAGCAATCCGATAGGGCTGGGGATGTTTCTCCCTCTTGAGCTTCAGCTTAGAGACCATCTCTTCTGATACCAAGTTATCAGTGCTACCACCATCAATGATCACGTCACAACATTTATCCTCACACTTGCATCTGGTACGGAACAAACTCCTTCGTTGTCCTAGTTCAATCTCACCACTTAGTAGGACTCTTTCATTTACCAAGGTCTCTCCTCTTTCTGCATCCTCTGAATGTGATGATTGTGCATCCTCATCCACATAAGCAACCCTAGCTTGGCGCTCAGCTCTCCTATCTATCCTTCCTTGTTGTTGAGGGCATTCAAAGGCACGATGACCTTCTTCATTGCAATGGAAATAGGTACCACGGAAGCCTCCTCTTCCTTGTCCATGTCCTCTACCTCTTCCTCTTTGATTTCCAAAGTCTTGATCATGGGAGCGGTTGAAACCCTCATTCCTCTGGTTCCTTCTAGTACCCACATCTTCATTTTTCTTTTGGGTTTCATTGCGGCCTCCAGATGATCTACCGCTTCCCCTTCCTCCTTGATCGCACCCTCTTTGTCTTTCTTCAAACCTTTTATTTAGCTTCTCTTCAACTCGTAGGGCAAACTGGTATGCCTCTTCAACACTGGTCATTCTTACCAGACTTAATTCCTGCTGGATGCTAGGTCGCAACCCACTAATATAATGCAACCCACTAATATAACGAGCAACCTTCTCCTTATTTGCTTCTACATGCCCCGCTCTAATCAAGAGTCGCTAAAATTCCTCTGTATATTCTTGGACTGATCTTCCTGCTTGCTTTAACCCATGCATCTTCTTAAACAAATCAAGCTCGTAGTCCACAGGATTGAACTGCTTCTTCAATTTGTCCACCATGCGATCCAATCTCGTGATCTTGTCCTTTCCTCTTCTGTTTCTTTCCAATTGAACCTCTTGCCACCATATTTTGGCATGGCCTTTCAGTTTGGCCTTTGCAAACTTAACCCTATCTGGGTCCCTGATATCCTCATACTCAAAGTATTCTTCCAGTTCATTGATCCAATCGATCAACTCATCTGGTTTCAGATTTCCTGAAAAATACACCCACTTCAATTGTGGGTCTTTTCCCAAACTTAGTAATGGCCTTAAAAAGCCTTTCCTCTGCATGATTCAAAACTTCCTCGTCAAATTCCCCTTCTGGTTCCATTACTTCTTCTTCATTGTCATCCTCACTGCCGTCACCTGCAGCAACATTTGCTCCTCTACGAAGCTCCTCTTGCAATGCCTGCACCTGCCTTTGGAGGGCTCTAACCTCCTCAAGATTAATAGCTCTGGCCCTTCCGCCACGCTCTCTTCATGGAGGCATCTTCTTAACTCAAACCCACAACCACACAGTCCTGTGCAAACTGCCTCACAGTCGGCGCTCTGTCTACACACTCAAGAAAACCAGCTCTAATACCACTTGATGGGGACACAACCCAACAACAGAATAGACACAACAGAAAAGGAAAATTGTATTAACTAAGAAAATAAGCTAGTACAAACAGTACAGAGAAAATAAACTTCAAAACATGCCCAGAGGGCTTACAATAGCATAAATCTGGAGATAATTTCTCCTTTCAGTACCTCCTCTCAAACTCCACTCCGAACTGCCTTTTACAATGCCAGAAATATCCATAAATAGACTCCAAAGAGTTAAGGACTAGGAGTACATTCTAGAAAGTGCTAGTAGGCATCCACCGACCAAATAGAAGGTTTCAGAAGCTGCGTCAGAAGTTGGTGCAAATCTAGAAGAATTCAAAAACGGTAACCGAACTTCCGGGAGGCATAACTTTTGAACCATAACTCCGATTGACGAACCGTTTACATTTTCAGAAAGCTCTCGAAGCGCTCTATAGCCCTATGGACCAGATTCACTTGTCTCCAATTTTTTAGCCCTTTTCGAGGTCATTTAATGCCCCTAACCTAACTCCAAAGCATTCTTAGGAGGTCTCCAAAACCCGAAAAACTGCAATAACTTTCAAACCGTGGGGCCTTTTGACCTGATTCTTTTTCTGGAATGCTCTAAATCACAATTACATTTATCTGGCCAATTCACACCTTCTAGGTCACCAAAATGATGGCCAAATTGCATGCTCCTATTTTTTCAAGATTTTCTAGCACACTGATATTTGAACTGTGAGAGTTGGAACCTTTATTTGACCCAAATGGGTATCCAAAAATGTAAAGACATGAAACATAAACTAAGTCTAAGTACAATTTTTTTTTTGGGTGACATAGGATTGCCCTTATACCTCTAGATGCTCCTGCATTAGACACCCAGGGTAGATTGAAAAGTGACCCTATCACTTTATGGATGGAAGAGGAAATCCCAAATGGGAAACCTCAGCTGCTAAAATCCAAGTTGAGTCCTCAATCGGCCATCCTTTCCATTTGACCAAATACTCTTCATACTAGCTGTTTCTGGTACTCCTACCCACACGATGATCTAGAATGTCTTCTATCTCCTCCTTCTTAGAAGCAGGAATTGGACATGGCTCTAACACCAGCTCCTCATTTGCACCATCATCATGATACTCTATTAAATCTACAATGTTGCAAATGGGAGAAATGTGAATACCATCTGGCAACTCCACCTCATATGCATTTCCTGAGTCATGCTTCTTCAGAATTTTGCAAGGGCCAAATTTCTTCATTTTCAGCTTGTTGTAAGTACCGACTAGAAATCTTTCTTTTCGTAAGTGCACCATGACTAGATCCCCTACTTGGAATTCCTTATGTCTCCTCCTTTGATCAGCCCTAGCTTTATACTCTTGATTCATCTTGGTAATGTGTGCCTGAACCTCCTCATGTAGACGCTTGATATGTTCAGCAAATTCCTCAGCTTCAACACTTGTCCTCTCCCCTTGTTCTATCTTCCTCAATTCTGGTGCAGTCCTTGGGCTACTCCCATATACAATTTGGAATGGTGATTTTCTAGTACTCCTATTTACAGAGTTATTATAAGCAAACTTTGCCTGTGGTAGAATCAAATCCCATCCTTTGGGCTTATCCCCAACTAAACATCTCAACAAATTGCCCAGACTTTTGTTTACCACTTATGTTTGGCCGTCAGTTTGTGGGTGATGCGTGGAACTAAATTTCAAGTCTGTTCTCAACTTTTTCCACAATGTACTCCAGAAATACCCCACAAATCTTGTAGCTCTGTCAGAAACTATACTCCTTGGAAGACCATGTAGTCTTACCACCTCTTTGAAAAACAAGTCTGCAATATGAACAACATAATGAGTTTTGTGGCATGGAATGAAATGTGCTATTTTGGAGAACCTATCAACCACCACGAATACTAAGTCATTACCCCTTTGTGTCCTTGGCAATCCAAGAACAAAATCTATACTTATGTCCTCCCATGGCCTTGATGGAACAGGAAATGGCTGATATAGGCCAGTATTATGACTAAACCCCTTGGCAACTTGACAAACTTGGCAACTCTGTACAAACTTCTTCACATCCTGTGAAATTTGAGGCCAAAAATAATGTTATCTAAGAATGGAAATGGTCTTATCTCGACCAAAGTGTCCTGCCATCCCTCCACTGTGTTTCTCCTTAATCAGATTTTCCCTCATGGAACTCCTTGGAATGCACAATTGACTACCCTTGAACAACATGCCTTCCTGAATCAAATAGTCTAACCACTTGGTTCTATCTACAGCAATAGGTTCTTTACAAGCTTTCCATGCTTCAACAAAATTAGGATCGTCGGGGTACAAATTCTTGAGTTCATCAAACCCAACTACTTCAACTTGCATTACTGTAAGCAACAACTGTCTCCTACTTAGTGCATCTGCAACCCTGTTAGATTTTCCACTTCTATGCTTCAACACAAATGTATAACTCTGCAAGAACTCTACCCACTTCATATGCCTCTGATTCAATTTACCTTGACTATATAGGTACTAAAATGCTTGATGATCAGTATACAAAACAAATTCCTTTGGCAATAAATAATGCCTCCATTTCTTTAAGGCCTAAACTATTGCATAGAACTCTTGATCATAAACATAATACTTCTTCTTTGCATCATTCAATTTTTCACTAAAATATGCAATAGGCTTACCTTCTTGGCTTAATACAGCCCCAATAGCGCTGCCACTAGCATCAAAATCCACTTGGAAAACCTTTCTAAAATCTGGAAGTGCTAACACAGGTTGTTCTATTACCTTCTTCTTCAGCAATTCAAAACTTCTTGCAGCTGCTGCAGTCCATTTGAACTCTTTTCTATCCCCTCTTATTGTATCAGTTAGGGGTGCACATATGCCACTGAAATTCCTAGTAAACTTCCTGTAAAAACTAACCAGACCATGAAATGATCTTACCTCAGTAGCAGACCTTGGAGTAGGCCATTCCAAGATGGCTTTTACCTTCTCTGGATCCATTTTGAGACCTTCAAGTGATATAACAAACCCCAAATAGACTAACTCCCTTTTTGCAAAGATACATTTTTTCAGATTAATTAATAGTTTCTCTTCCCTTAGCCTTTCAAGGACACTACGAATATGCAGTAAATGTTCTTCCAAAATCTTGCTGAAAATTAAAATATCATCCAAATAGACAATAACAAATCTTCTCAAGAACTTCTTAAGTACCTCATTCATGAGCCGCATGAAGGTGCTTGGGGCGTTTGTCAATCCAAAGGGCATGACTAACCACTCATAAAGACCCTCCTTGGTCTTGAAGGCTGTTTTCCACTCATCACCTTCTCGAATCCGTATCTGGTGATAACCACTCTTCAGATCTATCTTTGTGAAGTACTGAGCTCCACTCAAGCAGTCCATAATATCATCCATCCTTGGCAAAGGAAATCGATACTTGATGGTGATCCTATTTATAGCTCAAGAATCTATACACATCCTCCACTCTCCATCCTTCTTTGGTGCGAGTACTGCAGGTACTGCACATGGACTCAAGCTCTCTCGAATCAAGCCCTTCCTCAACAACTCCTGAACCTGTCTATTTAGCTCCTCTATTTCAGTAGGAGTCATCCTGTGAGCAGCCTTGTTAGGCAAACTAGCTCCTGGAATCAGATCTATCTGATGACTGATTTGCCTTACTGGTGGCAATCCATCTGGAACATTATCAGAGATAATATCTCCAAACTCCCCTAGTAAATCTTAAACTTCAAGTGGTATTTCACTACTACCTTCTTTATCTTTCTTAGGAATCAAAGCATAGCACATATGCTGATGTTTCATGCCATCTAAAAACTTCCTTCCATCAACAAGACAAATCCTAGCACTGCTACATACCTTTTCACCTTCCTTTTTCATGGGCTTCAATTTGTGGCAAACTCCATCCTTTGTCAGAGAGTATGTGTTTGCATGTCCATCATGCACTGCATGTCTATCAAACTGCCATGGTCTACCCAACAATAGATGGCAAACATCCATCAAAATAACATCACAAAGAACTTCATCATGGTAACTCCCAATTTTGAATTTTACTAAACATTGTTCACTTACCAGGACCTTATGATCATCTTTTACCCAAGCAATCTGATAGGGCTGGGGATGTTTCTCCCTCTTGAGCTTCAGCTTAGAGACCATCTCTTCTGATACCAAGTTATCAGCGCTACCACCATCAATGATCACGTCACAACATTTATCCTCACACTTGCATCTGGTACGGAACAAACTCCTTCGTTGTCCTAGTTCAATCTCACCACTTAGTAGGACTCTTTCATTTACCAAGGTCTCTCCTCTTTCTGCATCCTCTAAATGTTATGATTGTGCATCCTCATCCACATGAGCAACCCTAGCTTGGCCCTCAACTCTCCTATCTGTGCTTCCCTGTCGTTGAGGGCATTCAAAGGCACGATGACCTTCTTTATTGCAATGAAAATAGGTACCACAGAAGCCTCCTCTTCCTTTTCCACGTCCTCTACCTCTTCCTCTTTGATTTCCAAAGTCTTGATCATGGGAGCGATTGAAACCCTCATTTCTCTGGTTCCTGCTAGTACCCACATCTTCATTTTTCTTTTGGGTTTCATTGTGGCCTCCAGATGATCTACCGCTTCCCCTTCCTCCTTGACCGCACCCTCTTTGTCTTCCTTCAAACCTTTTATTTAGCTTCTCTTCAACTCATAGGGCAAACTAGTATGCCTCTTCAACACTAGTCATTCTTACCAAACTTAATTCCTCCTGGATGCTAGGTCACAACCCACTAATATGACGAGCAACCTTCTCCTTATTTGCTTCTGCATGCCCCACTCTAATCAAGAGTCGGTAAAATTCCTCTGTATATTCTTGGACTGATCTTCCTGCTTGCTTTCACCCATGCATCTTGTCAAACAAATCAAGCTTATAGTCCACAGGAATGAACTGCTTTTTCAATTTGTCCACCATGCGATCCCATCTTGCGATCTTCTCCTTTCCTCTTCTGTTTCTTTCCAATTGAACCTCTTGCCACCAGATTTTGGCATGGCCTTTCAGTTTGTCCTTTGCAAACTTAACCCTATCTGGGTCCCTGATATCCTCATACTCAAAGTATTCTTCCAATTCATTGATCCAATCGATCAACTCATCTGGTTTTAGATTTTTTGAAAATACGCCCACTTCAATTATGGGTTTTTTCCCAAACTTAGTAATGGCCTTAAAAAGCCTTTCCTCTGCATGATTCAGAACTTCCCCGTCAAATTCCCCTTCTGGTTCCATTACTTCTTCTTCATTGTCATCCTCACTGTCGTCACCTGCGGCAACATTTGCTCCTCTACGGAGCTCCTCTTGCAATGCCTGCACTTGCCTTTGGAGGGCTCTAACCTCCTTAGGATTAATATCTCTGGCCCTTTTGCCATGCTCTCTTCATGGAGGCATCTTCTTAACTCAAACCCACAACCACACAGTGCTGGTCAGGAAAACCAGCTCTGATACCACTTGATGGGGACACAACCCAACAACAGAATAGACACAACAGAAAAGGGAAATTGTATTAACTGAGAAAATAAGCTAGTACAAACAGTATAGTGATAATAAACTTCAAAACATGCCCAGAGGGCTTACAATAGCATAAATTTGGAGATAATTTCTCCTTTCAATACCTCCTCTCAAACTCCACTCCGAACTGCCTTTTACAATGCCAGAAATCTCCTTAAATAGACCCTGGAGGGTTAAGGACTAGGAGTACATTCTAGAAATTTCTAGTAGGCATCCACCGACCAAATAGAAGGTTCCAAAAGCTGTGTTAGAAGTTGGTGCAAATCTAGAAGAATCCAGAAATGGTAACCGAACTTTTGGGAGGCATAACTTTTGAACCGTAGCTCCAATTGACAAACCGTTTATATTTTCGAAAAGCTCTCAAAGCGCTCTATAGCCTTATGAACCAGCTTCGCTCATCCCCCATTTTTTAGCCCTTTTTGAGGTCATTTAATGCCCCTAACCTAACTTCAAAGCATTCTTAGGAGGTCTCCAAAACTCGAAAAACTGCAATAACTTTCAAACCGTGAGGCCTTTTGACCTAATTCTTTTTCTGGAAAGCTCTAAATCACAATTACATTCATCTGGCCAATTCACACCTTCTATGTCACCAAAATGATGACCAAATTGCATGCTCCTATTTTTTTGAGATTTTCTAGCACACTGATAGTTGAACTGTGAGAGTTGGAACCTTTATTTGACCCAAATGGGTATCAAAAAATGTAAAGACATGAAACATAAACTAAGTCTAAGTACTTTTTTTTTTTTGGGTGACATAGGATTGCCCTTATACCTCTGGATGCTCCAGCATCATGAAGGGACTAAAGTCCAAGAAGCAACTTAAGCCCAAGAAGCCACTCAAGCTCAAGATAATCCACAAGTGCCACCACCAAAATAGGGACAAGGATCTAAATAGCAAGCACAAGAGGTGTCCCCACAGGTTCCAGAAGAAGAAGCTTCTCTGTCAGCTCCTAAGAAGAAAAAGGCTAAAACTCCAAGTAAGGTTATTCCTATTCCTTTAGCCCCAAAAACTAGGACGAAGAAGATAAAGAGGATAATCTTCCCTTGAGTCAAAGGACTCGTTTAGCCAAGGCTACTAAGGTAGAACGAAGAAGGAGTTCCATTGCAACACCGTCATCCATTCCTACACAACCTATTTAATTTACAACTTTGGAGGATGAGTTACAATAGTGGATTGATGAATAAGAGGACCAAGGGGTTGATGTCTTTAAAATGTTAGATTTTGAATTCATGCCTATAGGTACTGAACTCATAGGTGAAAAGATAAGGAATACACCAACAAATCAGCCTTTGGGAGCAAATTGGAGTCAATTGCCACATTCTCCACAAGGACCTCTAGGTTTCCCACCATCACCAACTCAAGATGTATCTTTAGTGGATAAAGGTTCAGCCACTCCTCTCCCTCTGGTCAATGAAGAACAGGTGCAACCAGTGCAAGAAGAAGAACCGCAACAAAGACCCACTGATAAAGTATCAGAGGAGGGGCAAATATATGAAGAACCCTAGCAAACTTCTCAAGATACAGAGGTAAGGGCTATGGGCTCAAAAATTATAGGGATGCCTGATATAGATACCTCATAGAAAGAAAGGACTCTGGAAAGAAGCGATAAGGGAAAGGGTCTAGCAGAACAAACCCCCTCTTCATCCAAGTATAAGTCTCTGATAGAAACTACTCCAAGTTAGTTGAGAAAAGAGGTAATGATTAGACATAAAAGGCAGTTATATTGTATTGAGGAAGAGGGAATGAGAGAATCAGTTGAAGCTCTCAAAAAGCCTGAGTTACTTAAGGGTGATGCGTGTACATTGGCCTTCATTATGAAGGACAGAAATCAGGACTTATTGGCTCACATTTCTATCCCTCCTCTACATGCAGATACTGAAGATCTAACTACAAATGATTATTAGATGAAATAAGTCTTGCTGGGGAAGCTAACTGCAGACATGACTAAATTGATGGTCACTACAAGAATTAAAGAAGTGTTTAATCACTTAGATAAAGATAAGGCTGAATTGGTCAAGTTGAGAAAGTAGAATGAAATCATGAGGGGATTTATGCATGAGTTAGTCGGTCTTATTGACCTAGATAATCCAGAGGCCACTCTTGAAGTAGCTTTAGAGAGGAAAGATAAAGAAAAGACAGTTATACAAGTGGATCCATTTTTGAAGGCTTGTCAGTTATGGCGAAAAAGTTTTGAGGAAAAGGGTGTGCAAATTATACAGGGGAACCTCAAGTTATTGCACCATATGTAGAATAATGTGGAGAAATTGGTTGCCATTTTAAACCAATGTTTTGGATTGATGGATGAGGTACATACCTGGGGATATGGCCTTTGAGCATTGCAATCAATAAAAGGTCAGAGCTATCGTATGCTGATGGATGTATATATGGGTGATGAGTTAGATAAAATAGATGATTGGACTGAGAAGGTTGCAATTGGTAATAAAGTAATGGAAACATTACATGTGGATATTCATAAGCTCAAGGATCAAACCTAAGAGCAAATTTTGGAAGCAAAGAAGTATTATAATGATGCATGCCTTGACATCTTTGAAGATAAGTCAAGAGATAATCTCCTACCAGTGCAAACAGTTGTTGAATAGTGTCGAAAGATATTTGAAGAAGCTTTGATTGATGAAGACATTAGACAAGTATTTAAGATGAAGGAGGCATTGCTGGAGTTGGATGTAAAGCTCAAAGATTTTGTGGAGACTAGTATAAAAGCGAGCAACTATCGACAAGTAGTAAAAGATAAGTATGATGCTTTAGATTTTCTATATACAACCCAAGTGACAAAGATCATGGATAAATTCAGGGGCAAACAACCAGACCTAGCTCTGGTATGAAGGGGAACAAAACCCAGAAGCTAGAATTTGAGTTTTGACACTTGGAAAAATTTTGCATTTTTTGGACTTATCTCCCAAGGTGCGCTAGATTTTTTTGAAGAAGTCAGAGGTGCACTGATAGTTAACCACCAGTTCCAAATTTAGAGCTTTCCATGCACTGGAAATGCATTTTGATAGCAGTTCAACTCCTACAAACCTCTAGAGAAGGTTGAGCTTCTATTTTTGGCATCTCTAGAGATTCCTACATCATCTAATGGCTTTCTTCTTCTTATTTTGTCATGATCTCTTTGTTTTAAGACATGTAAAGGCTCATGCACCCTTTAAATGATATAAACAAGGTTAGAGTCGTACTTAGCACTAGTTAGAGCATTAGTTTGTACATAAATATATTTGTTTTATTAGTATAGAAGCATATATTTGCATGAAGAGATCTCTCATTCTCAACACAAATTGAGGAGAAGATTTCCTATAACTTGAGGAATTAAATATGTATTCTAGTCTATTATTTTGATGCAATAATATATGCTATTGGTGCTCTCATTCGGAGTGTAGTTATTCTTGCATGCATGTGTTATATTTTGTGAATGTACGTTCATGGGATGTAATGGAGCCAATAGTTTTCTTGTGTTATTTTGATTGAGCTATCTTTTAATTCTAGTGATTGCCTGGTGTTTACAAATTTTACTAACATACTTATTCAGAGAAGAGATCACCCTATTGTTCTTGCATAGCTTTTTGTCTCGCATGAGTGCACTTTCCATGGGCTTGCAATCTGATGAAAAGTGAAACATCTTACGATTACTAAATTTTCATCAGTGATTGCATCAATAGAATTAAGGAAGCATTGCTCCTAATTTTATTGGTTACTTACTGATCTTTTCAAAGGCTTAACTCACAGATGTGTTGTTTTTGAGGCTTATGTCCATTGGGGATTTATTTTTCAAGTCATTTGCTTAAACTTCTTGTTACCCTTTCTTCATTATTTGTTTTTACAAATACTTGGTTAATTTAGGAATTCATATAGTTGCATAGTTAAATTTGCATTCATTATAAACAAAAAAATACAAAAATATATTTCTTTTTTTGTGTGGTTACTCTTTTGAGGTAGCTAGCATATTCAACATCTTATTCGAAATTGGTTGAACTAGCAAAGGCCTCCTCATGAACACTCACATTTATTTACTACTGAGGAATTTGAGTAGGTCGCAAGGTTGCCCGAAACCTTGGAGTTGATTGCATATCAACTTTTCAAGAGAGGAGTTTGAAAGGATTCATGTTGTTAAGCATTGTGCAAAATGACAACTCAACACATTCATAGAGATTGCATAGTTTTTAATCCATTGAACCATGCAAATGATTAAAACGTGTTTCCTAAAAGTACACATTTCCACTGCCTCATGTTGACAGTGATGGACATTTATGTTGCAAGCCATTGCTTTGATTCTACAACTAAATAGGGAGGATTGTGATTGTTGGGTGTGGGGCATGGATGAGTGGCCATACCCTTTCATCTTATGTGTGCCATTTTCTTTACAGATCAACATTTGAGGATTGGTGTTTGGGGGTTTATGTGGTTTTATTTAATGTCAAAAAAGATTATTTCCTTGACTAGATTTATATGTCAGCTATCAAATTACATGACTTTTGTGATTGGAAATGTTTATCCTCTGCTTCACTAGAGTAAACCTACATGCACAAGTCATCCGAACTGCAACACAAGTTATCTTGTTGTTTTGTCTTTTTGGAATAGTAGCTTCGTCTCTAGTAAGCATTTTAGTTTTCTTTAACTTGTAAAATTATTATTTTTTTCTTGGGTTTTTTGTGCTGATTTTAGTTGTTAATCATGATATTTGTAGCCTATGGTATTTACAGATGTAGGGTATTAAGTATTTCAACATTTTCCCATATGTGTTATTTCAAACTCGGCTCACATTTGGAATAGGTAGTGCAAATGTAACTTTATTTCTCATATGTGTTATTTTAAACTCAGTTCACATTTGGAATAGGTCTAGTGCAAATGTAACATTGAAGTTTTGACCTCTCATCAATGAAAGTCATTTACAATCTATCCATTATGTCATTGCTTCAAATAATTTAACAATCCTCTCATTGATGTGAAGTCATGACCGCAGATATTTACAATCCAATCATTGACAATGTGGTGCACCATAAATGCTAGAGAACTAAAACTGGTGAAGAAATGTCTATCCATCCATCTATGCACCATGCATCTTGATGTTTGAATATCAAGCTAAAGTTTTAACTTCTCATCATTGAGGATTAGTTATAGTGTTTAATGTATCATTGCCTCAGATGAATTTCAATAGTTCTCATTGATGAGAATTCAAAACTACAACATGCAAAAAATGACATTCACTAAGGTGCCTATTTATCTTTAATAAATGCCTAAATATACAGTTTTGATTTACTAGGATTCTTTTTATCCTTTTCAAAACCACAAGTGAAGTTTTCATTAAATTCACAATCACTTAGCAACTACAACTTCTTTGATGCAAGAATTTTATAGTTGCTACAACATTTATAATTTGTTTTTTGACTCAACTAGATTTTGTTTGACTTACATGTTTGAAAGCAAGTATATTCACCCAATGGAAGAAATAGTTTGTTAGGTTAAATAGACAATATGTTTCCTTCATATTTGGTACCCAAATATGCTACAAAGTGTCATTGAAGAAGTATACATTCAATATTCAAACGATATGATTTTTCTAGAATCAACTATATATTTTTATAGGATTGTTTTGTCAAAATGTGCAATTATTCCGAAAGTAATTTAAAAAAAAAAAGAATCTCTCAATTAATTTCGGGAAAACAAAAATCATACAATGATATACAGAATTGCTTTTGGAATATTTTTTAAATAAATACTACAAACTGGAAAAGCTACTATCAACAAATTTCTCTAATTTCTTTCTAATGTTTACAAATTTTCTCTCTTCAAAGCAAAAAAGCCTTTAGAATGAATAGAATGAACTTTCTTTATCAATCAATGGAGATGGACTTTCATTATAAGTTAATGAAGATGAGATGAAGTATGGAATATTTTACAAGGGTTATGCCACTTGAGGTGTACAATCCATCCCTTTTAAGGAATCATTGATTGCCTTTGACTGAATTTGTTATGATCCGCCATTAATAACCCTAATAAAAAGGATTCTTACAGTAAAAAAGCTAGAAGGTGTATGGATTGCTAATAGGTCGATGAAATGTTTCGTTTTCTTTTACCATTGACCAATGTAGAAATTGTTTAAATGACTAACTCTAAGTTTCCATTATTTTCGCCAACTTTCAAAGTACATATTTTTAATGTCAAAGAATTTTAAATTTGTTCACTTCAAAAGAGACACATATATAATTGGTTACATCACAATTGTCTAAAATTAAAGAAATATTATTTGCTTAAATAGACATTGTAAGGGGGTTCATAGGTATTTTATGGACACGATTTTGTATTTAGAGGTTATGAAGCTGAAGTAGTAGTTTGATGATCTTTGTGTACCATGATGATGGTCAATATATAAAGCCATATTTTAGGATTGTTATTTGGAAGATGGATCTTCATGAAGATGGATCTTCATATCAAAATGCTAGTTTAGAGAGAACAATTGCATTGTTATCTTTCCATATATTAAGAGTATGGTGACATTCTTATCACAACATTTATATGTGTTAGGTTGTCATTTTTTTTTTGATTTCTTAGATAAGAATCTATTGTCTAGTTTGTTCTTAAATGTATAATTTGTTGATAATGTGTCTAGTTTTTGACACTATTTTAATGTTGCATTTATTCTCCTTTCTAAAATCATATTCTTAAAATTCAATGTATAATAATTTTATTTCTTTTTTATTTTGAATTGGATCAATTAAACTTAAAATTCTTCATCTTAAAGTTAAAGACATCAGGGACTAAGATATTTTCTTAATTGTTTAATAAATTAATTGAAATCTAAAATTCAATGATGGATGTAAAAGGTTTGATTTCATCATTTAATCTCAAGGTGTAGAAAATTATCTATGTTGTGAAGTACTTTGTGACTGTCCTATCTATTACAGTTTCATGACCAAAAATCTCACAAATCATACTAAAAATTTATTGAGTCCTTTTAGTGATCTATGCAATTTTAGACAATAATTTTCAACAATCATGGTCTCTTTTTGTAAGAATTTGCCTTAGGGTAAAATAACACCAAGATCAAGAAGCTCAAACACTAGCACAATATGGACCAATAATGGATGATCATAATAACAATATGAGAATTAATATCACATTAATGCACACTAGAAGTGCTTGTATATAAAGACATCTAGAATGACTAGGAGTCAGCAAAGTGATAAGCCTTACAACTAAGCACATGTCCACCAAGAGTGGATTATCCTCCATTGAGCACAGGAGTTTGTGTGATGATGAGAGGACAAGCTTACATAGGTGTATCTCATAAAGAGATGTTGTAGACACCATGTGGTCAATTGGAGTACAAACAACTGTATTGTCTACATGACAACTTAGATGAATATGTAAACTCCTGTGTTGTCAATAAGACAACTCATATGACTACGCATACTCCTAGGTGTCTATATGATAATGGATTTAACCTAAGTAAACTTAAGTAAAGTGTAATAATAATTAATTATTTACATTAACACCCCCCTTTAAGTGCAACTTAGGGGAATGCACTTAAGCTCACAAAAGCTATGATGAAGATGCATGATGGGTCCCAGTTACTAGGCCATGTCAGGTACCCATGTACAAATGCAATGCAATGTCTCTGAAAATACAAAAAAAGGGAAAACCTCATGGGAAAAACCCTCCCCCAAAAATAGAGATAAGTACAATAAAGAAGAGAAAAGTCATGTGACCCTCCTCGGTGAAATATTTTGCACCCCCAAGAGATCTTGCAAATGAAAATACTTGACCAAAGTGAAGGGTTTGGTGAACATATCTGCAACTTGCTCTGCTATAGGAAAATGTGGCAATGCAATGACCTGCTCTTATATCAACTCTCTGATGTAGTGCATATGAACCTCAATGTGTTTGGTTTGCTAATGCTGAACTAGATGTTTTGAGATCTCAATAGTACTCTGATTATCACAATGAATGACTATGGGTTTAGGTATTTCAAATCCAAACTCGTTCAGAATATGTTGTAACCAAATAGCTTTTGTAGCTGCAATGATAGCTCCTCGATACTTAGCCTTAGTTGAAGAAAGAGAAATAATATTTTGCTTCTTACTCTACCAATGGATGGGGTCAAAACCAAGATGAAATATGTAACCTAAAGTAGACTTGCAAGAATCAAGATCCCCTACATAGTTTGAGTCTGTATATCCAACCAATTGAAGTCTAGTACCTACTGCATAGTGTATCCCATGCGTATATGTACCCTGTATGTAGTGCAAGATGTGTTTGGAAGCCTTCCAATGAAGCTCATGTGGCTCTTGCATTAAGCGAGAAACCATGCCAACTGCAAAACCTATGTTAGGGTGTGTATGTGTCAAGCAAATGAGACTCCCAACCAATTGTCTATATAATGTAGCATTGACAAGTGGAGTGGAACACTTGGCCTCTAACTTAACACCTAAAAGAAAGGAAGTAGGTGTAGGCTTGGAGTCACTCATGTGAAAGTGAGAAAGTAAATCGAGAGCATACTTGGGTTGAGAAAGTGTGATCCCAGCTAAAGACTATGCGATTTCAATACCAAGCAAATAATGAAGTAAACCCAAGTTTGTCATAGCAAATTTGTCCTACAAAGAAGTCTTGACACTAGCAATGATGGATGAAGTACTTCTTGTAATGATCAAGTAATCTACATAAAGCACGAGTATCAAGTGTGAGTCATCCCTCCGAAGAATGTACACATTCAAATATGAATGACACCTAGTGAATCCTGCTGAGAGTAGGAAGGAATCCATCTTGGCATACCAAGCCCTAGGATCCTACTTAAGTCCATAGATAGACTTCCTCAACCTGGAAATCATAGTAGAATCATGAATGAATCCTTGAGGTTGCTCCATATAGATCTCTTCATGAAGATCCCCATTGAGGAAAACACTCTTCACATCCATCTGATGTACAACCCAACCATGAGCTGCAACAATGAATGCTTTAGGCACTTTATACTTAGTGCAATTACAATAGGCCACTTGTCAAAATAGACAAAAGTGAACTTTTGATTTTGTTGCTTACAACCTCATATTGGAGTTAAAATTTGGTACTTAGCAATGTAGCTCAGATATACAACAATTTTGAAGTTTGATCAAAGCAACACAATGCAAAAAATGACCTATTTTTGAAAGTGGTATTTTTGTCCACACAAGCCTATAATTTTATTGTAGATTTGAAAAGTAGACAAAAAAAATATGCACTTTCAAAAAAATGGAACCTAAATATGTGTCCAGATTATCCTGTACGAAGCATTTGAAGTTGCAAAATGCAGGATTGGATAGGTATAGTCACCAAAAACTAATTTTTTTGAAAAATTTATGCATCAAACTAGAAAATAATAACACCACTAAAAAATTTAGGAAATTCTAGCCCAAATCAAAAAAAATTGCACCTGATTTGGAGTCTGGATGACTAAGATATGGTCTCCCGAAGTTGGACTATCAAATCAAAATTGCATATGGTGAGGGGTCTACCTTGATGATGTCAAGAAAACACTGGGTTAAATTTGATGTCTAAACAATTGTCATGGCAGTGCAATATGGCCTGATTTTGATGGTCAAACAACCGTCAATTTTAGAATCGTAAAATGATGATGTTAGCAAAAATATAACTGGCTGATGTGGCAAACATATGACATGTCAGATGATTTGGTAGATGTCAAATATGTACAGTGCTGATTGGGCTATCGACGTGTCGCTACGTGGCGTTGATAGGGCAACGAACCATGCAGGTGATGTGGCTCTACATTATGTGGTGGGTGACTATGTCACTGAGAGCTGAGTTGGCGCTACTGATGATGTCACCTAGTAATGTTGGCCAATGAAGGAGGTGGGCGATGGTGCTAGCAATCACTAGAAATGGGTGCTATGAGTTGTTTACCACCAGTAATTGGTGAAGCCAGTGGGTGGTGGGAGATTAGTCCCACATATGTGATGTTTCACCATTTTTATTATTTAAAAGCAACGAGCCATAGAGCTTGAAATGGCTTGGAAGCCATTGTGGGTTATTTCATTAGGTTGTGGTGTGTCAGTTATGATGTGGAAATTGATATGTATTTGCTTGGTCGCTTGTAGTCTCTGGGTTGTTGTTCTCGATCTATGTGCAATCTGTAGAGTATTAATGCTAGCCGCAAGGGCTAGGATTTGACCGCCTAGCTTCCTACAATAAAAAATTGCTCTCCTATCGGCCAGATGGCCAATTTTTTTTGACAAAATTTCCTAAATAAAATGTAAATCCAAAAAGCAAAAATGCAGATCCAAATAAAACAAGTGCGAAGAAGCCAATAAAAATGCAGATCTTAAAATTAATTGCACAAATTTGAAGAGATCATACCAATTTCGCAAATCGGGCCTTTGGATTTCGATTTGCAAAAAAAAATTTCCTATGATTTGATTATGGCCTAGGGTAGGCAAATTAATAGTCAAAATTTACTGAATCGATGCTTTGGATGCAATGGTGAGGTCCACTTTGGCTCTAGATGCTCCCAATAACTGCATATACTCTAGATCTAAATCATGGTCCTCCAAGAGGTGAAGTAAAAATGGTCTCCAATGGCTGTGTGAAGAGATCTCCTATCGCTCTGATACCATGTAAGAATTTTCCTTAGGGAAAAATAACACCAAGATCAAGAAGCTCAAACACTAGCACACTATGGACTAATAATGGATGATCATAATAACAACATGACAATGAATATCGTATTAATACACACTAAAATTACTTGTATATAAAGGCATATAGAATGACTAGGAGTTAGCAAAGTGATAAGCCTCACAACTAAGCACATGTCCACCAAGAGTGGATTATCCTCCATTGAGCGCAGGAGTTTGCATGATGATGAGAGGATAAGCTTACATAGGTGTATCTTGTAAAGAGATGTTGTAGACACCATGTGCTCAATTGGAGTACAAAAAACTGCGTTGTCTACATGACAACTCAAATAAATATGCAAACTCCTATGTTGTCAACAAGACAACTCATATGACTACTCATACTCCTAGGTGTCTATATGATAATGCATTTAACCTAAGTAAAGTAAAGTGTAATAATAATTAATTATTTACGCTAACACTTTTACATATAGACTGATCAAATCCATAAAATACTCTATTAGCTTATACCTTGAACCTCTTATAGATGCAAGTGCTATTTTTATTTGAAATGGATTATTTGTGGTGTTGGGGGAGTGGAGCAAAAGCTTTGTCAAATTAATTGGTTGTATTGCACATAGGAGTTATTATTCTCTGAAGTGTAGGAAAAAATTAAAAATTATATATGTTACACATATTTTTGTGTTTTTGTCTTCTTCCCATTTAAGTCATTAGCATGTACACCATCGACTAATTTTAATGTGAAACTCTATATGTCGGGTTTGTCATATCACATGTCCACTTTTAAAATCTCAACTAATTTTTCAGTTGGGATGATTGTAAACTTGAATGCACATTATATTCTAGGGTTTCATAGTTGCCAATTCTACATGAAATCAAGTTTTTAATACACTAGGTTTTGGGTATGTGTTGGGTAGGTTTTGTGGGTGGCACACAATTGTTGCAACTCTTCTTATGGAAGCACTGGTATAGGACAACTAAATCATTCTATATGATATGCAACATTATTTGTTAGGTTATGTATCTCCCTATTACCACAACCATTCCTCTAATCTCTCAAGAAAACATCAACATTAGGGAAAGTACAAGGGACTTGGAAGCGGTAAGTTCATTAAATGTCACTCATAAATATTATACTAGCACTTGTGGCTTTAAAGGATACAAGGGTTAAGTTTATAGTTATAGTTGTACTAATTGATGCTTTAAAGCACTTGGAAACCCCATCTATACGAATGAAAAAGTATTGAGTTTTGAATGTGTTACCTCGCAATCACATTGCATATCATTTTAAGTTATTATCCATAAAACTCGTCAATATAAACAAATAGTTAAAAGTATGCATCAATTGTCCTTGATTATAGACATTTCAAATACTTAAATATTAAATTTTATAATACTATTCATAAGAGGGTGGTAATGTCTTGTATTTGTATATGATTATAGATATTTGGGATATTTAGATATTTAATTTTAAAATGATATTCTTAGGAAGATGGTAATGTCCAAATTCAACATTACACTAAATTAGGATCGTATACAAGATGACAATGCAAAGGATTTCTTAACTTGTACCCAATAAAAAATAAAATAACAACTTTTTTCAATTATTTTAATTTAAAAAATGTATTTAAATTTTGATAAAGTTATATACATTTTTTGTTAGGAAAAGTTTTCAACTTTGAATTGTTAAGAGATTTTTAAATTTTTATTTTATTGATAAACGGTTGAGGCCTTGTAAATTGTATTATATTAATAAATCAAATTACATTGTATCAGTGCAAATGGGCACTGGTAAGAAAGAATGCAGAAGAAAACCTTCAGTCTTGCCTAGGACTAAAGTCCTATATAATACAATTTTAAAAGGGGTGTACCCCATTTTTAAGATTATTACAAATACGTTAATGTCTTTCCTAAAGTATTCACCTTATCCTTTTTTCTTTTGTGATCCAATTTAAAGTTTACCACCTTCGATTTTGGACATTCCTTTCCTTTATTGCATACTTTGTTTTCCATGTTGGTCCTATTCCATTCTATTTGTTGTTCTATATGATGTTCCTACTATAGATATTCTCTCTATTTCCTGCATCCTAACACTTAAATCTCAAATAACACATTAGTCTTTCGAAGCATTTGTTAAGCACATTTATGACAAAAACTTCCTGTTTGAAAATTTTAACAATATCAAATATCACAAGTGTTTCCTTTTGCCTTAAGTATAGATTGGTATGCTCATTTAAACCTACCTAAATGAGAACTTATTGTTTTAATATTTAAAGCTACTTCCATTGTTCCATTACTTAGTTTTAATATTATTATTTTATTTTTTCATTAATATATTGCAGATGATGATGAAAGATACATAATTTGATTTTGGAGTAGATTTATTCTATTTCTCAAAAAAACAATTATAATCTTTTCTGACTAATTTCTACCACAATACTATAGATATGCAATTTCCAATCCTCTAAGATTTATATTGTCTATTTCAAGTTAGAAGAAAACAAATAATAGGGATTTTCTTAGAAAGAAAATAGATAGATAGCAATCCGCTTGTTTTCTTAACTCTTACAAATTTCTACTTATTCGTATCAACTATCTAGCCTAATGTGGGGGGAGGATGAATAGTTATGCCATCAATTATGCCCATAATAGGTAATTCAGTCATACTAGGATCTAATCTAGATTTACCATCCCATACCTCTATCTCTTCTTCTACAAAGTAAATTCTCATCCAATTATCATAAGAAGCTGGACGAATGAGGAAAATGATAAATAAGAAAGCTAGATTTCTCTTTACAATTGGGAACTAGCTAACCAATCTATTGGAATCAAGTGAAGACACAAGAGGATATAAAGGGATGAGTTGATGTTGATCGATAGGAGTATTGTAATGATACTACATGCATATGTAGATGTCATTTCTAATGCTAGCAACCACCTTTTCAATGTTTCCAATGTATTCATGATTAAACAACCATTTACATTGGATCAAGATACTTGATTTATCAGTCTCTAAAAGACAAACCATAGCTAGGAACATTGTTGGAATGTCACTAAGAACTCTATACCAATCTATGTTATTAAAAAATTCTTTGCCAAGGATTCTATAAATGTCTCTTTTAATAAAGAATGAGAGTTAGGAACGAGTTCATCGAAGGAAATTTGTGTAGAAGGTCCATAAAGCTTGATGATCGAATTCATATTGGGAAGCTTACCTAGGAAGAAGATAAGAGCTAGCTAAGTTATACCCTACTTGAGGGCAATGAAATTGAAGGAACAAAGACAAAACCCATAGTTTAAGGGAAACCAAAGGCTGAAAGGAACACCGAACGGTGGCAACCAACTGGGCTTAAACTACTAAAAGACTGGAAGGCCAAAATACAAGCAAAATGAAAAGCCAAACAACATTATAATCACATTTGCCTGATATTATCCTTCATCTTGCCCACTGCTAGAATAATCTAGCCAACAAAATAATTAAGGTGAAAACTAATAATTATCTAGGTACATCCATATTGAGAAGCTAATAATAATCTTTGAACAAGATTTATTCAAGAAAACACTACTGAGGAGGCATAGAAGCAAAGAAAGAATAAACAAAAGTAACGAACAAAAATAGCTTCATATAATCCATTAGATATTCTTGAGTCCAATTACATATAGATAAGTGCCCATAAATGGAAGACAAAGTAGTAAAATAAGGGAAAAAGAATAGGACCTAGCAAATCAACTAAATACATTATTCGGTTAGCTCGATGTTAAAGGGAACCCAACAACAAAAACTAGTCCTAAAAACATACTAATAATGTTTCTAAGTGAGACAAAAGAAACATAAGTAACTAATGCCAAAAAAGATAATAGAAGCTAAGGATTTACTCAACATGATTAGAATCACTCCTCAGTCTTCTAGAATACCATAATTAGGTCTTCCACTTCTTCTATGTCTAATTCCTTCAGCTCTAGAGACAGAATGAATGTCGTTTTCTCCTGGCTAGACTTATTGAAATTCGGTACACAAATTTCTAGTTTGTTAAGATTCACAAAGTCTACTCCCAATTTGATGTAAGAATCGAATGCTCTGAGTTAATTGAAAGCCAATCCTTGTTCTAGTCCTTCATAAATCCCCTCCATCTAAGACAAAAAGAAATGCTATATTCCATCTTCAACCATTCTTTGTTGAAGAGGTTAAAATCCCTAATATGAAGAATAGGGGATCTGGATACAATTGTATGAACATAACTATTCGGAGGATGAGACATATATTCATTTGTATATGAAATTTTCAAATTCCTATCAATACTAAGGACCCCATGCTTTAACACCTCCAACCAGGTTGGGTTAAATAAATTGTGGCAAAGGCGTAGGATATCCCATTGATCAACCTGGGCTTTGGCCAAAGAAGCTATAAAAAATCCCATAATTGAACTATTAGTATGATAGATATAATCATAGTTAAAAATATTTTCACCTAAAGCTCTATTAACAACAACTCTAAACATAACATCAATAGGGTGAGGGAGTCTATTCTAATGTTTTGGCTTAATAGAGCCACCAAATGCAATTTTTCTAACCTCATAAACATGGAATAGACTTCTAGCAGACTCCATTCTAGGATATGAAACTAAGAACACAAGAAGACACCAGATTAAGCTACTAGATACGATATCTAGGAAAATAGATATCGAAAAAGACAACACTACACCGCTATAAATAGCACCTAAGTAGAAATTGTTAGAATACTCTAGAAAGGGCAACAATCATATCTAGAGGTGGAAGCCAAAAGCAAATAAAAAGAGTACTAGCTAAAGAGTTCACTTATAACCCGAAAATAAAAGAATTATTATCCTTGCAGGAGAAATACAAGTTAAATGATACTAACATAGATAAAACTGTGAAACCTAAAAGAGAACTTTCCAAGATATATAGACATGCCAACCTATAGTTTAGAGGTATAGATAAGACAAAGAAGACCCATATAGAACTAAAAACTAAGGGCCCTCGCCATATAATTAAGAATTTAAAGAATAATATTTAAAGATCTCAATTATGGATTGATTTAATAGAGATGGTTTTTTTCTTTTATAGTTTATATCTGACAATAATATAAAGTTTATTAATATCTATTAAAGACTCAATTTCCAAAGGCTAGTTTATGATGTGGTCTCTAAGATATAGAGAATGAGATCACAACCTTGTATTAAATTACTAATTTATAAGTTGAGTGAGTGACAAAAAAAAAGTAAGTTTATGTACTATTTTATAAGTTGAGTGAATGATAAAGAATTAAGTAAGTTGGAAGTCTAAAGTCCTCTATAGCACTCATACAAAGGATTATAAAGTGTCGAGTCCTTGCCATTCGTTCCTTTTTTTGCTAACAGATCAACTACTTTGTTGCATTATCTATATATATGTTGGATTCTAATTTCCTCAAACTTATCTACTAGTTTTAGAACTGTTTTAAGTTTGGAATTAATGCACCAATTTGAGGTATTTCATTTTCTTAACATGCATTCAGAATAATTTGTGAATCTCCTTCAATAACCAATTTCTTAATCTTTCATTCCAAGCTTAGTTTTAAGCCTTTCTTGAGATACCTTAGTTTTGCCATGTTATTTGTCATAACACCTATTGGTTTAGTTCATTTTACAATCCAACCTCCATTATTCAATCTTATGATACACCATATTCTTGCCTTCCCCAGATTGCCTCTTGATGCTCCGTCAAAATTAAGTTTAGCCCAGCCTATTGGGGGTGGTTCCCATTTACATTCCTTACATGCTTGAAGGTTTTTCTTATTGTATATTAATGGTGGATTAATTAGATTGATCCAATTTTTTCTCATATCAGCATCTGATCTTGTGAAGGACCCTTCTTCTTTGGTTGATCTTCTTAAATTGTTATTCATAACTTCCATTATGCATGTTTCTACTTTGTTGAGGAAAGAAGGAAGATCCAAAATTAAATTTTCAAAAATCCTCCTATTACTTTCCTTCCATACTTCCCATAGTAGAATAGAGGGCGAGATATTCCATAATTTGATATAAACTTTATTGTTTTCCCCATTAGGCCAATTTTTAAAGTGGTTAGCAAGGTTTTTCGGGAAATGGTGATTTACAATTTAATTTTTGGAACATCCACTCCTAGCATTTTTGTGTATAAAGACACTGAAAATTTAGATAGTCTATTATCTCTGAGCTATCTTTGCATAAGATACATCTAGATGGACCCTCAAATCCCAATTTGGTAAATCTATCTGATGTTAATATTCTTTTATAAATGGTTGCCCATAAGAATTTGTCAGCTTTTGGTAAGCATGTTGGATGCCAACACAAATTAAGGGGAATATTTATTTCTTTCCAATTTTGAGAATTAATTATAAGATAATAACCTTTCCTTACACTATATTTCCCATCGTTTGAGGGTCTCCAAATCAATTTATTCTATCTATTTTTATAGCATATTTGTCTTTGGCTAAGGAAGTTTGAGAAAGTCTTTTTTTTCCTCTAGAGTTAGACTAGTATCATCTAGGGAATTTCATTCACATATTTCCTCACCATTCTCTTGTTTAATATGTCTATAATTTCAAACCCGATTCCCCCATATTTGTATTAATTTGTGTTTTTAATGTTTCTTGCTAAAGAGAAATTATTGAGCCTTCGATGATCAATGGGAAAAAAAGATGGCTCTGCAACTTGTGCGAATGTGTGATGATGTCTATGCTTGATTTCATATTTTGTGTCAATAGGTGTCATTTCATGATTTTAGTTCTATATTGGTCGTGTCAAGTGTCCTTTTATCTCTTACGTGCATTTGTTTTAATTGTTTTAAGGGATGCAATTGTTTTCCTTTATTGTGCCCTAGTTTGTTTTTGGTTTCTTTGCCCTTGGCCTAGTTGGCTCATGTTATGGGAGAGCCAAGTCATGATGGGAAGGAGGGGTATATTATTATGAGAGATGACTTAGAATGTGTTTCTAATGGAATTTGTATTGAGGATGGAGGTATTAATGCCGATAAGACAAGGGAGAAGCTGTTGTATAAACAAATCCTGGCTGATAGTAGTCCTATTTTCTCGACCTCTGCAGAGTTTGATGGAATTTTTAGGAGGATTCCAGTGGAGATAGAGTGTGGTGGTGCCAGTGGAAATGGAGGACAAGCCACAACCGTTGGATGTGGACTCGCCCAAGGAGGAGATGCCGTCGTTGGTGATGGATGAGGAGAAGATGGTAAGGTTCCTTCTCTTGGCCCGAAAGTTCTTTGTTTGTCCCCCAATGAGGACATGATTTCTGCAATACAAGGTGAACAATCTAGGCTTAAAAGCATTGCTATTTTCTTTGTATGTCTTGATAAGAAATTTATGTTGGCCAATTTTTTTTTTGATGACTGGCTCGCTACAGTATGGGGAAAGAAACTTGGAATTTATGTGACATATTATCGTATGATTCAAAAAGGAATGTTTGTTGTGTTTTTAAAGAACCATAATATGTAGGAAAGAATTTTAGAGAAGAAATTTTGGAATGTTGGTAGGTCGATGTTTAGGGCATATCCTTGGTCTCCAAAATGTAATATTAAAAAATGGTTGCTTGTGCCCCTCCGAATTGGGTGGAGATTGTAAATTATTAAGCCTTTAGGGTCTGTGCTGCAAATTGAACAATCCTGAGTTACACTGCCACATTTGAATGCTAGGGTTTTAGTTGCTTTGGCCCCAGAGGTGGATTTTTCAGACATAATTTCCTTAGACTTTGATGGGGAATCCTTTTGTTGGGATATCTCCTTCCTAGGAAATCTTAGTGCTTGCTTTCATTGCAAATGCAAATGCCATACGAAGAAAGATTGTTTGACCCTAATGAATTTGCAAAAGGAAAAATTTAATGTGGTCAATAAAAATGGGCCTAATAATAATATTAAGAATGATTTGAATCTAGTGGTGGGTGAGAAGAACTCTTTAATAGTTTATGCTAATAATAAGAATGTTAATGGTGATGTGGATGTTAATAATAATCTAAATGTTCAGTCGAGGGCTTCTGATCATGTGGATACCTCGACATCTAATAAATTTATTTCCCTTTTCAATCCTCTATTTGAAGAAGAGTTTGAAGTAGTCCCTGCTAAAAGTTTTTCTTTAGAGTTGATTCCCACTCCCTTAGCTACCTCACTGCCAGGAAATGTTGTTTTAGAGGCCTGTTCTGATAAGGCTTTAGTTCTAGCCTTGAATGCCCACAGCTAGCCCTTGCTACCATTAAGGAAAGAGCTTGTAAAATGCATGTGGATAACAAGATGTTGCTCCCCTAGTTGGAAGTATTAGATGCCTCACCTAGACCTCTTGTTTTGGTTAGTTTAGAGCAGGATAATCAATTCACTGAAGTAGTGAAAAAAAAGAAAAGAAGGATTGCAAAAAGGATTGGTCTTCCTAATGGGGGAAGAGGTAGAAAGAACTTGCCAGATTGTTTTAACAAGTTGCATAAGAACTCCAAATCTCCCCCTAAATCATGATGATGCTTCACATTCATAGTTGGAATGTCTGGGGGTTAGAAATGCCTGATAGAAAATATTTAGTTAGGAGATGGTGTAATAGATTGGATACTAAAGATATTATTTGTTTACAAGAGATTAAAGTTGTAGGGTTTCAAGCTCATTCTATTTTGAAGTTCTTATGGGATAAAGTAGTTGGTTTTCATTCCAATCATGAAACAGGAAAAGGAGGGGTGGCTATTCTGGTCAACCCTAAGTGGGAAAGTCATAGTGTAGAACATGGTTGCTCACCTTGCCAGAGAATTATATGGGTGTCATTGAAAAGAGAGGAGATAGTTTATGGTATATGTAATGTTTATGCTTCTAATAACTATAGAGAAAGAGCTGAATTATGGGATTAGTGTTGTTCTAATCTCCCTAAAATTCATTGGGTGTTTGTTGGGGATTTCAATATGGTAGAACATAGAGCTGATAAATTAGGAGGTTTGGCACACTCATGGAAAGGAAATAAACTATTTTTTTGGCATACATCTAAAAGAAAATTTAATTTGATTGATCCTATGGAAAATATGCATGGGAAATTCCCTGATATCTAGTTCACTTGGTGTAATAATCAAAGAGGTAAACAAAGGGTGTATTGTAGACTTGATAGAGTGTATGGGGAAGTGAGTTCAGTGTCCTTCAAACAAGATCAGTATCATGCCCCTGTACAAGTTTTTCCTATTTCACTTTTTGATCATTCTCCAATTTACACTTGTTGTCTCTTTGTAGGTGATAGGAGTAAGGAGGAGAGGAAGAGGAATGAAAATACTTTCAAATCGAATATTTCCCTTTTGGATGACATACATAATCTTGAGGCTATTCAGATGGTCTTGGATCTTACTAGTATGAGCAACCCCCTTTTGAATGCCATAGAGTTGTGGAATCTAAAGGATGAAACTTGGAAAAATCTTTGTCAAGTTATTAGGAAGAAGCAGGCTATTGATAGGAATAGAGAAGAAACCTTCTGGTAGAATAAGCTTAATAACACTGACAAAGATCTTCAAATTAGAGGGAATGATGAAATGTTAGAAGCACAACTTGTGAAGATCAAGCATAACCTAAATATTATTCAGAAGTATAAAATTCAAGGTTAGAAAAGTAGAGCCAGGATGAATTGGATAAATGAAGGAGATAAGGGGTCAGGGTATTTCTTTAATATTATTAAAGCTAAGCATAGAAGGGATTTGATTGATGAGATTCAAGTAGATGGTAGAAATTCTAAGGAGCCAGAAGATATTCAAAAGGCATTTTATCAATTTTATAAAGACTTGTTTTCTTCAAAGATGGGATATGAGGAGCATTCAAGTATGGGGGAGTGCCATAGGCTTATTCCAGTGAAAATGTTTGCAGTAGAGCAGGATTCTCTCAATAAAGGGCTTTCAATAGAAGAAATTGATTGTGCTATTGATTCCTTATCTAATGGAAAATCTCTTGGAATAGATGGCCTTTTGACATAATTTTATAAAAAGAACAAAAATTGGATAAGTGCTGAGCTTTTAAGAGTATCTAAAGGATCTCTAGGAAAAGATATTAATAAAGGAGTCATTAAGCTTCTTCCAAAAACTAGAGATAAAACATTAATTAAAAATTGGAGGCCGATTACTTTATTAAACCTTTCATATAAAATATTAGCCAAAGCCCTAGCCAAGAGAATTGCTCCATTGGTTAGTAGATTCATTTCAAAAACTCAAACTGGGTTCATACAAGGCAAATACATACTAGAAAATCTCATTACAAGTTGGGAAGCAATACACTAGGCGAAAGAGAATGGGCAAGAGGTGGCTATGATCTTGTTAGATTTTGAAAAGGCATATGATAGAATAGAATGGTGTTTTGTTATTGGTATGCTAAAGGCTTTTGGATTTTCAAAGAAGTACTATGATTGGATCAACATTCTATTTAATGAGGCTTCTACTATTATAGATGTTAATGGCAATCTTTCAGAACCTATCAAGTTGTAAAGGTCTATTAGACAGGGTCACCTGATTGCTACTTTACTATTTGTTATTGCTGCAGATGCTATGTTCTATGTTTTAAGAGCTTCTGAATTAAGACCTCCTGTAAAAGAGATCTCTCTTCCAAATATGGATGAGTTGATCAATGTTCAGTTTGTTGATGATACATCTCTATTCTTAAGTCTGACGGAGGAAAATTTTGACAATGCCATTAGGAGGTTGGATTTCTTTTGTAAGGCTTCTGGATCCAAAATAGCTCCATCTAAATCCACAATTTTTGGATGGCAACATGACTCACCAGACTGGTTAGTTAGCAAGGGCTAGAACTGGGTAGGGCCTAATGAGGTAGTAAGGTATTTGGGGATTCCATTTTCAGTTAAGCCTAATTTGAATAGCATGTGGGAATGGATCTATAGTAAGATTAGTAGAAAACATGTTAAATGGCAAACAAATTCACTTTCTATAGTAGGTAGATTTCAGGTGGTGTAAAAGGTTCTGGCAGCTCATCACTTATATTATGCTTCGGCTTGGTTGTTTTTAAGTTCTCAAGTAAATATGATTGACAAGATTCTTAGAGATTTTTTATGGTCAGATGGGAAAGGGAATAGGAAAAGGCATTGTGTCAAATGGGCTTGATGTTGCCAAGAGAAGAATTAGGGTGGATTGGGATTAAAAGACATTAAAACTCAGGGGTATGCTCTTGCATCTAAGTGGATGGTAAAAGCCTTATGGGGGAATGAGCCATGGAAGATTCTTATTAAGAATAACATTCTTAGGTCTGTCATTAGGAAAGGGAAACTATGGAAATATATTCCACTTATGGACATTGTATTTGGTGATTTTAATATGAAGATATTTGGGTCCAAGATTTTTCAAGTTTTTTGGAAGGCTTGGATTCAAGTGAGGCAGCATATTCCGATGAGGGGAGCAGGAGGAGGTCCCCCACACTATCTGGTCAAAGATAGATCTATATGGTGGGGGCTTTCCTATAATGGTAAACCTTTGGCTTTAACACAAAGTTGTTCGACCAAGGCTTGGAACTTAAAGGGGATCTCTTTGATACAGGACATTATGGATGGTGGGCAGCTAAGGGAGTGGGAGGATATCAAATGCAGATTTAACATTCCTGACTCGTAGAAAAAGACATGTACCCTTATAAAGAAAGCAATGCTTAGTTGTAATCTAAAAGAATTGTTAGATGCTAATGGATTCTTAAAGAAGATTAAATGGATTGATGGTAATCTGTTGTCAAAAAGTACTACCAAAAATATTTATCTCTGTATGAAAAATTACTCCTCTCTCATAGCCAGGGTGTCTCAGTGTTGGGGGGCAAATTAACCCTTTTTCTAATTGGTCTTTTTCCTTTGAATACATGTGAAAAAGTAAAGTAGAGCCAAAAAAAACTTTGTTGCAAGTGGTTGCTCTTATTTAAAAAGTTAGCTCCTGGGAAAGTCCTTTCATCAATTGGTCTTGCTCCCATGTGTTGTAATATTTGTAATGTTCATGAGTCTTTTGAGCATTTTTTTTTTGAATGTTTATATGCACGTAAGATATGGTCTATTTTTTTGGGGTCTCCATGTCTGTGGAACTGTATTAATAGTTCTTCCTAGTCAGAGATCCTTGCTGGATATGTAGATAGATTTGATTCTAAATTCAATAGTTTTTGGTTTGTTCTAACTATTGAGGTGTTATGGACTCTATGGAAGGACGAGAATAAAGAAATCTTTCAAGCCAAGAGGAGGAAGCTTACTGAGTTTAATTTTAAACTCACCCATTTTAATAATATGTCACAGGTATCATTGGTTCTTCAAATCACAAGATCAGACTTTATGAAGCTAGTCTGTGAACGGTGCTTGATGATAAAGAAAGATCAAGGTCAAGTTGAAAACTATGTTTCAGGATTCCAATCCTTCTTGGTTCCAACAAAAATGGATGAGTTGAACAAATATATTAGTGAATGGTAGTTGCAAGATGTCCCTCAAACGGAGCTTCCTCAAACATGTTGGGAAAATATGTATAATCAAGAGCAGGATCAAGTTGGTGCTATTTAATCCGGTTGGGGAGTTGATCAGCAATATAGTGGAGGTTTAGTCCATAATCATGAAGAGCAGGGACCAGTACAGCATGATGGTTGGAATACAGTGCCCAGTCAAGATAATAGATAGAGTGAAGCTAATCAAGAGTCCCATGTGGAGGTGTCCAACCTCAAGGATGGATGGGGTTAATTTCAATAGTGAATTATCAGATTATAAAATTGTTGATACTTGTAATGTAATTAGTAGTTGAAAATGGATTAAGTATAGCTAGTTAAAAAGAACTGATATCGTCACCCCCCTAATTTTGTAATTGTATATATTCAAGGGGGTGTGAAAAGTCTTTTTTTTTTTTTTGTTTTTTTTGTTTTTGGGAACTCTGAACTCGTGATGTAAATATTTGTTAAACTATCTTAATAGAAAAATAAATGTTTCTTGATAAATTATAACTATTTGGGGTCGGGAGGCTATCCTAAGAGTCTTCCCAAAATAATGCTTCTTCCCCTCTCCTAATATTCCAAGTTAAATTATTACTTATGATTGCATGACATTTCAGCATGAAATTCCATATACTTGACCCTTTGAAGGATTCCTAGTTCTAAATAGAGACAATGGGTTTGATGCATTCAAATATTTATGATGGAGAATTTTTACCCATTTACTATGTTTGTCCTAAAACATTCTCCAAATTAACTTTACTCCTAAAGCTTTATTTTTTTTATTCCTAATCCTCCTAACCTTTTTTTTTTTTTGTTTAGACTGCAAGAATCGGTGCAACACAACTCCCCTATAAACTGCAATGCGCCTGGTAAACTTTTTAATGTGACCGGTAGCGCTGGCGCGACACACCCACCGGTACCATGAGGATGGGGGAGACTAGAACCCGTGACCAACCCCCTACAATAGGGAAGATTTAGCCAACCGAGCTAGGGCCCCCGCCCAATCCTCCTAACCTTTTTGGTTTACACATGATTTCCCATTTAATTAAGGCTAATTTCTTCTTTTCTTTTGTACCTTGCCAAACAAAGTTTTTAAGTTTATTTTCTAATTTTTTATTAATACCTTTAGGCAAAGGAAGACATGATAATTGGTATATTGGAATGACTTAGAGAATAACTTTAATTTTTGTGGTTCTACCTTCCTTTGTTAGTCATTTCCCTTTCTAGTTTTCGATCTGATTGTCAATTTTTTCTTGAATAAGATCCTATGTTTTGGTGCTTCTTGCCTATTTTTCTAAAAGAATAAATAAATATTTACAAGGAAACATTCCTCTTCTATATCCCATAATCCTACAGATGTCATTTTCCACTTCTAGATTGGTATTAATAAAGAAGATTTTGGATTTTTTAGCGTTTACCTTTTGCCTCGATGCTTCCATATATTCATGAACTAATTGCTTGAAGTTTTGTGCTTCTTTGATTGAGCTTTTCCTAGGTAAAATGGTGTCATCAACAAATTGTTTATGAGTAATATTTGAGATGTAGTCATAAACCATTATTCCTTTAATTTTCCCTTCTTCCTAAGATTTTTAATTGCTCTCCCGAATGCTTTCGCCATTATAATAAATAAGAAAGGTGAAATAGGGTCACCTTGTGTAACTCCCATTGAAATAATAGGAAGTGAAATCTTAGGTGTAGCTATACAATTAAATATCAAATTGACCCATTGCCTTGAGAAATCAAATGTTTCAAGGGTACTACATAGGAATCTCTAGTCTACCATATCATATGTCTTTTGTATATCTAGCTCCATTAGCATACATGCTTCTTTATTAGTCTAAGCTGAATGGATAGTCTCTTGAATTGTAATAATTTCATCTAATATTGATCTTCCTAGGATAAAACTAGTCGGTTCCTTTGATATAAGTTTTGGAAGGATATACTTCAATCACAAAGCTAGTGTTTTCTATAAAATGTATAGATGGTATTGCATAGTGCAATTGGTTTAAAATGTTTAGGTTTATCATAATCTAATTTATTGGGAATAAGAGTTAAGAAGGTATGATTGATTTCTGTTAACAATAATCCCAAATTTCTTGTTGCCTCTATTACCTTCCATAAATCCTCTCCAATCATGTCCCAACATTTTTCAAAAAAGAATGTTTGAAAGCCATTTGGCCTTGGTGACTTGTCTGGATTCATTTTAAATAAGGTTGTTTTCACTTCTTTTAATGAAAAAGGTTTATTTAATATTTTATTATCCTCATCTATGACCATTTTTGGGATTGAATTAAGAATTTTCCTTTGTATTGTCCAATTGGATGATTCATAATTATTTAATATTTTTTCGTAATATTCCACTATAATTTTGGCTACTTTGTTCAGGTCTTCCTCAATATTTGCATCATTGTTCCTAATTTTGTTTATTCTTATGATATTGTTGTTATTTAATGTGCTATTGTGAAAATATTTTGTATTATGATCCGCTTCTTCTAACCACGTCTCCCTTGATTTTTATGTGCAAAATACTGTTGATCTTATATTGGTTTTGACAATTGAGTGTCAACACACTTAAGAACTTTTCTATGTTGATGTCAAGTATAATATAGATGTTGAGTTACAATATGTGTTGAACCAAAAATTCAAAAAGTGATGAGTCATTCAGATGTCAAGCAAACAGATAGTGCCAAGCAAGTTTCAAGTACCGAGTGACTAATAGATGCCGACCAAGTTCAAGTGCCGAGAAAGACAAAATTTGGTATGTGCCAAGCGTCAGTGATCAGTAAGTTCCAAGTAACACATAATCAACATAAGAGTTTGTGCCTTCACAAACTAAGATGTAAACTATTTTTGAGCTGACATATGAATAAATCTCGAAGGATTAAAAGATAAGAATGAATCTATTTGGATTCCCTATGCAATCAACATGCAGCCAATCAGGAAAATGGAAAGATTTGAGTGGGAAAGATGGATGAATCTCAATCGTAGATTCATACCTAACCCTAAGTCACAAAATCTTTTTAAGGAGGTTGAAGCCCCATAATTCATAGACAGATAGAGTGTGCAAAAAGAGAATGCATGGAAGGAGATAATGCTAGTGAAGTTTGAAGGAAGTGCAAGGGGTGAATTGATCAAGTAGAAGGTGACTTAGAAGAAGAATAGAACTGCATATCAGTTAGAAGAACAAAGTATCAATACTACAAAAAAATTCATACCAGATTAGTGAGGATCAGATTGGACAAAATAAGGATCTAAAATCAACAATAGCAGATTTTAAGTAATCAAGTCAAACATTCTACTATACTTTCTAACAATTGCATTAGCAGAATGAAATCCTATGGAGATAGGTTGGTTTAACAACCATTGTATAAAGCCTTTAACAAGGTGACATTCCAAGTGAATGTTTTGTAAATCCTTTAGCTAGGTACACTTTTGATAGAGTGTCAAAATCCTTTAATAGGGTAGGATCTAACAATCCTTGTAAGCTTTTAACAGGGTAGGCCTTTCACAGGGCAAATCATGAGAATGGTCAAAATATGTAACCTTAACAGGTGAACTTTATTGCTGCAGTAGCGAAGAGTTGTGGGTGTCATCCCCACCCTAGTTTTATCTTCTCATTGGAGGGTTTTTGGGTAATCATATATGGTGTCAAGTGTTTATGTGGATGCAATTACTTTACATGTTATTTCATATATTTATCCATGCAATATTTTAAAGATAAAAGTTTTATTGGTTAAAGTTTAGTACTTCTAATTCACCCCCCCTCTCATAAGTATATTTCCCACTTGTAAATCCCAATAATTAGTATCAAAGCCTAGTTCTCATGAGGATAAGCCTTACATCTTGGAGAAAAGATCTTGAGATTGAAGTCTACAAGTTGGGAAAGACCATTGAGAATCAGTAGATTGAGATACATCTCTTACTGCAACAATTGGATGAAGCCATAAATGCCTTGGGGAGTTCACTAAAGAGAAGGAAAGAGATTGCCATAGCTAAGAATGACACTCAATACAAGGAGATTGACACCACAAAGTTATTTTCAAATGGTAACTCATGTGAGTTTGATGCAGCAATTGTAGATCTCATGGACAAGAACAGAGCATGAGCTGAATAGATTAGAAATCTCAAATTGGAGCAAGAATCACAAGCAATATTGCTATGTGAAGTGACTAAACAAAAGAAGAAAGCCATTGAGGGTAAGGTCATGATTGAAGAAGACAAAAGAATCTTGTCAGATAGATTGGAAGAAAAACTAGTAGAGTTATCTAGGATCTCAAACATGCAATTGGATACCTTAAGCCAAATAATGAATGCCCATCATAGGTTGAATTTCAAGGATATTGAAATCACTACATTGAAGTTGCAAAATGAGTAACTGCAGAATGACCTAAAAAGAGAGAAGGAGTTTGCTGAAAGCTTCAACAAGCCAAATGAAGCCATCAAGTACTTTGAGCAACCACTAAAATTGCCTAGATCCAGTAAAGACACATTAGGTTTAGGCTACACAAGCACTGAAGAAGGAGAGTCATCCAAGACTGCTAAACAAAGGAATGAAAAAGGTAAGAACTCCAAACCCACTTGTCATCATTGTGGTAAGAAAGGACATACACCTAATGTTTGTAGGAACAAGAATGGTAGTCAGAATGTTAAGCCAAAGAACATGATCCATTGTTACAAGTGCAACAAACAAGGTCATCAGGCACATGAATATAAGACAAGGACCATGCATGCACCGAGATTTGAAGGATGCTACTACAATTGTCAAAAGTATGGACATAAAGTCTTTGAATGCAGATCCAAGACCACATGGTCATCAAACAATGGAAGAAGCCATGAAAATTCCTATAATTGGGATTACAACACAAGACATAGTTGTCACTACTATCGAGAGTATGGACACATCCATGAGAATTGCATAAGAACACATTTCAGTGGAAGCTACAACAGATGGTTGAGCCAAATTACATGCTTTAGTTGTTTGAAGACTGGTCATATTAGCAAGCATTGTCCAACAAGATCAAAGGCACCTAACTCAGACTCAAACAAGGGAAAAGGCAAGGTAGATGTTGAGCACATTAGAGGAGAGATGAATAAGACATGGAAGAAGAAAAATGGATGCAACACATCAAATGAAGGGATCACTTCACCTAAAGGGTCAAGTGGTCACACTTCATCAAACTAAGCAAGAAGCCACGTGGGACTGATATTTAAATGCTTTATCATACATCATTTCCTATAATAAGTTAGTAAAAAAAGGGATAGATCAACATGAATAAAGATGCAAAGTTAAATCTTCAAATTTTTCACACTATTGCTGAGTAAGGAAAATTGTCTTTAGATGCCAAGTGAAATCCTAGTATATGCCGAGTTGTCTACCAAAGTCAGTAGAAGCCGAGTGTGTAGCGATTGTTGAGTAAAAGGGAAATTCTTATTGAAGCCAAGTAAGGGAAACTCTAGTGGATGCCGAGTGTTGGAAAATTAATGGAGGCCGAGTAAAGCAGAATTGCATAAGGAGCCCAGTGGATAGTTGTATATGCACTAAGCATTAAATGCTATGTAATAAAGGGTGTAAGGTTGAGTTTTTTGTCATTTTGCATCATTGAAAACATAGAGAAAGAGCGAGAAGAGCATAGAAATGATTTCCAAGCAGAGATTTATGCTTTTGCAAGGATTCCAATAGAGATTCATGACTATTTCATTGATCTAAGGTATTTACTTAAGTGTCGAGCTATGTAGTTAGGCAATTTTTATATCTTGAAACCCTTGTTTTCAAAAATGGCATCTAGCTCTAGGAATCCTAAGGATAAGGAACTGTTTGAGGTTTAGTTGGTCAGTAATGAAGTTAAACAACCAAATTTTAGACCAATTCCTGAAGTCACTTACAAAAATGACCCTACTGGCCCTTTATCTATTATTCCACCTAATGGTGCAAGATGTCAGAAAATGTTATAATTATAAAGTTGGAGCAATAGGTGACATGGAGATTTAGCAAGCCTAGATAAAATTTGTGAGAATGATGTATTAAAAGAGGAATTCCAAATTGTTGAAAGGAAGGGCTTAACCCATGCCCTAGATTTCCCCAGAGTTTTCAAGACATAGTGGATAAGAATTGTGCCAAGTAGAATTCATGACGGATGCCTATGGTTGGAGAGTGGACCCATCAAGCTATCAAAAAGAATCATATATAGGGTAATAGGGTACCCAACCCTAGAATGACCATAGACCCTGAGGAGTGATTCAAAAGAAGCCGTAGAGAAGAACATTGGGGCAAAGTGGAACAAAAGGGGCATGAAAATTGACACAATCAGAGATCCACTTGTAGAATTTGTTGTTAGGGTTATATCCCATAAATTCTACCAGTCAAGCTGACTAAATAGTTTACAATGCATTGCAGTTGATGTAGGATAAAAACTTGTCAAGAAGGATCATACATATGATCTAGCAGAAGTGCAACTACAATAGATTATGGAGAATTTGGGAGCAATAAGAAGATCCAAGAGTGCTCAGTGTAAGTTTGGATCAATTTTGATATGCAGATTTTTCTATGTTCAAAATGAATTCCCCTCTTCTGGTAAGATAAGTTGGAAGACAAATAGGTCTACAACAATACAAGTTAATGAGTATATAGAGTAGATAGGAGCCAATTTTGAAACCTTAATGACAAGCTATTTTGAAGACTTCAAAATGTCTATGAAGCAAAGGCTCAGAATATCAAATTCTCTAGTGGATTAGCACATCAATGAGATTTTTTCTTAGTTGACATTGATTATACATACATCCAAGCTATAGTACTAAGGGTGAGATGGCTAAGGCCACTTGGATATGAAATTAACATTGATGAGGCATCAATAACAATCATAGCATTTCTTGTAGAAAACATTGATAAAAGTGCAAAACCTTTTGGCACTTTTGATGTTGTAAAGTCCAAGGTAGAGATGGAGTTGAAAACTTCTTCAGCCCTAAAGAAAAAGGAAAAATTGGTCAAAAAGCTCAAGGCCAAATTTGGTGAAGGAACAACAGAAGTAGAAGAAGAAGATGATGAATAAGAAGAAGAATAAGAGGGCCAAGGGCGACTTGCCTTGACACAAGGCATGGGTGAAGATGCTAAAGAGGAAGAAGGTTCTGAGGAGGAAGAGAAAGTTGAGGAAGCACCTACCAAGCCAGAGCCAAAGAAAATAAAATCTCAAAAACAACCTACAACATAGCCCAAGGGTAAGAAAATGGCCAAGCCAAGTCTAGCTAAACCTACTACAAGGGGAAGTACAAGAGCTACAACAAAGGAGGCTAAGGAGCAAGAGAAGAAGAAGGCTACTAAGCAACAAGGACCAGCAAAGAAGAAGCTAAGAAGAAAATATGTTGCACCTCTCGAATCAAATGAGGAAAGGACTGAATTTGATGACAACAACCAATTTAGAGTGGTAAGTCACACCACCAAGTCTGGTTTAGAAAATATATGTGATAATATAGACATTTCTGGCTTGAAAAGTATTGATTTTAATAAGTTGAGTAGAGGAGAACAAAAGATGGTTGAAGAATTAGTCTACAACATGATGGAAAAGTTCAAGAACACTCCACTTGAACTTTACAATTCAATGCCCAAAAAGTTACATTCTATTGTTGAAAATAAATGGCATTATTCCCTTAATATGGAGAAAGAAATAAGAGAGTCAACATTGGCTCGAGTAATGCCCAAGCTCACAAAAGGGCAAATAACCAAGGTAAATAAGAAGTATGGGAGAAAATTTACACCCAAATATAGAGCATTTAGTATTCTCCAAAATAAGATTGAAGATGTTGTGAAAAAGTCCACTCAAATGTGGAAATTAATCTATGGTCTAACAACTATAAAAGGAGAGGAAGATCCCTTTGAAGGGAGAAACAATGAAGAAGAGGATGACAATGAAAAGGAAGGTGAATGTGAAAAAGAAAAGGAAGATGATACAGTGGAGAAGGAAACTCAAAAGGATGATATGGAAACTGTTGAAGAGCAGCAAATAGAATAGAGTGTGTAAGACATACAATTGCCACCTCCAAGTCCTCTACATGACACTTCTACACCTGTAGAAACAATAAAAGTGAAGCATGTTCCTGACAATTCTGATCAGAACATAAACCCATTGATTGTAGAGGATCTCAAGAAGATCCTTGACCAAACAACTCTACAAGCCCAATTATGTAGTAATCCAATGTTGGTCAGTGTAGATGAGTTGGAAAAAGTAGTAGCTGACTTGACTAGGGATAAGATGGCAACACAAGAAACATCTTCTATGATCCCTACAGCTACAAGTGGAAAACCTAAAGAGCAAGCTACACAAGATACATCAGCTAAGGTTGACTCCACAGTTAAAGTCACTAGAACTGTAGAGGAGCTAACAAAGGACCAAATAGGACATTTGGATACTTCTATTCCTACTACACAAGTACAAGGTGCACCACCTCAAATAATAGTCATTGATCAAGGAAGATCAGTGGAGGAGAAGGAGACCCCAAAAGAAAAGGAGCAAAAAGAAATTCAAACTTTGGTTAACCTGCCAACCTATGGAACTCCAACAAAAATGCCACAAAAGCCAAGCACTGAAGCAATACCACTTCAAATTTTAGCACCAGGCTTGAGCTCTACAAAGGTTGCAAGGGTACTTCACTACGGAGACCCTACATTAGATGAAGAAATAGTCATTCCTAAGTTGACTATGCAACCATGAACATTGATCAGATAAATGAAGTACAAGAGGCACTAGAGAGGAAGAAGAAGCACAAGATACTTAGAAATGAGTATAAATAGAGGCAAGCATTAATTGAAATAAATGACATCTTTCTAGATGCATTTAGCTTGTAGGCACTTGATGAAACAAAGCCCATTATGGAGCAACTTTCAAATATAGTGGACCAATGCAAAGTAAAGACCATGATACTAATGCAAAACTGATGGAATGGTCAGAAAGGAAATTTTAAACAAAGGTAAATGAAAGAATATCTAGTGAGATAGCACTATCACAGGTAGAACTGGCTAAGAAAATTTAAAAGGTGAAGTCAATACTTGAGAATATGTTCTCATTGTACTCAAAATTGTGTGATCCTTCCATATTCACATAGGAAACTAGTCAGAGAATCATGAGCTTAGAGAGGAACTTAAAGATATTAAGCATGCAACTACCTAAAGATCCAACTCAAAGTGAGAAGCACTTTAACACAATGCTTCACATACAAAAGGAACTAGCTATATTAACAATAGAAGAGGTTAACACAATAGCCAAATTGGTGCAAATACAAGCCTCCCTCACCCCTCACATGGAAATTTTGCAAAAGTAACTAGCCTATGCAGAGAATGTGATAAAGAAAGATCCAAATCTTTCTACATTAGATGGCTTAGTTCACCTTGTAGCAGAGACAACCACCCAAATTAAATCCCTAGCAGTTGCAATATAAAACTAGGATGCTGCTATGAGAATTGTAATAGAAGTGAATAAGAACTTCTTGGCCAAATATCTAGTTAATGTTTAGACCCTTTGACATAAGTGTCAAAAAGGGGGAGAAATTGGGAGAAATTGAAAAGCCAGAAGGACACTTAAACTGCAAGGGGAAACATGTGAAAGGGGGAACTAAAATGAAAGGGGGAGTAATAAAAAAAGAAAGGAGGAGAGCAAACAAAGTACAACAAGGCATAATAGAACACATCAGATAAAGAATATCAGAATTGAAGACAAGGAGTATTAGCTGAGGCACATCAATCTATTCAGAGATATTTTGGTTACAAGGATATGGCACATCAACTCAGGGGGAGACACAATTTTTTGAGGTATATAGTTCTTCACAAAATTTTGAACAATTTTGAAGTTTTGTATATATGCCGAACAGAAAGTATATTATACTCAAGGAGATTAGTTTCATCATGTATAGTTAAGTGTTTTTGACACTCATGTCAAAGCGGGAGATTGTTGATCTCAGATTGGTTTTGACAATTGAGTGTCAACAAACTTAAGAAATTTTCTAAGTTGATGCTGAGTATGATATAAATTTCAAGTTACAATATGTGCCGAACCAAAAATTCAACAAGTGCCGAGTCATTCAGATGCTGAGCAAATAGACAATGTCGAGCAAGTTTCAAGTGCTGAGTGACTAATAGATGTCGAGCAAGTTCAAGTTTCGAGAAAGAAAGAATTTGGTATGTGCCGAGCATCAGTGATCAGTAAGTGTCGAGTAACACATAATCAACATAAGATTTTGTGCCTTCACAAACTAAGATGTGAACAGTTTTTAAGCTAACATATGAATAAATCTTGAAGGATTAAAAGATAAGAATGAATCTATTTGGATTCCCTATGATATCAACATGCAACCAATTAGAAAAATGGAAATATTTGAGTGGGAAATATGGATGAATTTGAATCGTAGATTCATACTTAATCCTAAGTCACAAAATATTTTTAAGGAGGTTGAAGCCCCATAATTCATAGATAGATACAATGTGTGAAAAGAGAATACATGCAAGGAGATAATGCTAGTGAAGTTTGAAGGAAGTGAAAGAGGTGAATTGATCAAGTAGAAGGTGACTTAGAAGAAGGATAGAACTACAAATCAGTTAGAAGAACATAGTATCTTTACTACAAACAACTTCATACCAGATCAGTGAGGATCAAACTGGACAGAACAAGGATCTAAAATCAGCAATAGTAGATTGCAAGTAATCAAGTCAAACATTCTACTATACTTTCTAACAATTGTATTACCAGAATGAAATCATATGTAGATAGGTTGGTTTAATAGCCATTGTATAAAACCTTTAATAGGGTGACATTCCAAGTGAATATTTTGTAAATCCTTTAGCCAAGTAAACTTTTGATAGAGTGTTAAAATCCTTTAACAGGGTAGGATCTAACAATCCTTGTAAGCTTTTAACAGGGCAGGCCTTTCACAGGGTAGATAATGAGAATGGTCAAAATATGTAACCTTAACAGGTGAACTTTATTGCTGCAGTAGTGAAGAGTTGTGGGTGTCATCCCCACCCCAGTTTTACCTTCTCATTGGAGGGTTTCTGGGTAATTATATCTGGTGTCAAGTGTTTATGTGGATGCATTTACTTTACATGTTATTTTCATATGTTTATGCATGCAATGTTTTAAAGATAAAAGTTTTATTGGTTAAAGTTTAGTACTTCTGATTCACCTCCCCCGCCCCCCTCAGAAGTATATTTTCCACTTGTAAATCCCAACAAATACTTCCTCTTTGGCTAATATGTTTTCTTGTTTTCCTAATAATTCTCTCTTTTAGATATTTTTTATTATCCATTCCATATTTTATTATTTCTTCATTTAGTTTCTTCAATTCATCTTCATTGCCTAATTTTTCTTTAAATATATTATTAAAGTGTGTTTTACTCCATTTTAGGATATTTTATTGGAGGCATTTTAGTTTGGATATGAAACAATACATTTTAGATCCTTTAAATGAGCATTCATGCCACCATCGCTTAATATTCTCCATAAATTCACTATCTAGAAATCACATTTTTTTTGCATTTGAATGGAATTTTGGTAGGTTTAGCTATAATGCTCCGCTAGGGAACCCAAAATAAATTAACCTAAAGTTTCACTAAGTTTGTCAAACTTTTTTTTTTTGAAATATAATAAACAACAATAGATAATACAATGAAAACAATAACAACAAGAGATAAAAATAATGAAAGCAATAACTCACATACATACAACCATCATAAACAAATTACATGTCCTAAGGGTCCCATGACGTTGAATCACATTTAAGTTTAATTAATACTAAATCTAATATTTAACAAAGCCACATCAAAGAATAACTACAAGTTCAAATCCAACTAAATAAATATACAATTACATAAGCTATCACTAGGCAATAATCATAATGCACAATCATCCACTGTACAAGTCACAAGGTATGAAAGAATGAAAGAATATACATCATAAAATAGATTACATCATCTCGTAAGATCTATGAAATCAAATACAATACAATAGAGTATAACCATCCAACAAAAATATAAGATCATATAGAAAGGAACATCTACACAGGCATATCTAGCAACGACATCCAACAGTTGGATCTCAATGGTTTAAGAAAAAGCACTACCACCCAACCTTGTGGAACCTAAATGGACCACTCCCACCACACTAAGGAGATAAACTCAATTCCCATACATATATCAAAACACAAGTCATAACCAACATCTAGGTCAAGGAAACACCTAAAAGAAAACTATCTCAAACGGTACCAAGACACAAGTATCATCTAATCCCAGAGGCAACAAGACATGTAGGATATCTACTATGTAAGTGGGCAAGTGTCATCGCATGAGCCAACTCTAAGGTTACCCTAGTAGCCTCTATGGACTCCAACACCCTGGTTTCTCTATGGGCATCAATATCCTTTTGTACATACAAGGCATACTAACGAGTCAACTCTATAGTTACCTTGGCAACCTCTATGGAATCGGACCCCTTAATGACTTTATGTGGCACTGATATCTTATTAATTCTTTTTAAACCCATTTAATGAAATGTTATCACTTATGAAAACAACCTACAATGGGTTACCCAACCAGCCACTTAATGCTCTAACCTCCATTGCAATCTACTTCCCAACATGACATACAAATAACCTACCCTAATCTCAGGAAAAGTAGAAGGTCTCATATGACCATAAACCACACATTAGTTATTAAACAAGCAACTGGAAAGTATTGAAATATCACTGGTCAAAATCATAGATTTCACCAATACAATCATCCTAATAGGACTGATCCAAAATCAAGTATACATATACCAACCCATGACATCACATGACATCACCAAAAATAAATCACAATAATCAACTTAGTCCTATACAAGCAACTAAGAAGCAATCCAAAAGTAACCGATCGAAGACTCAAAGGTTATGCCAGAAAAGTCATATCATTCACTTTAGTTCTACATAAGAGAAACTGGAAAACATAACAAAACATCTGATCAAACTCATCATAGACCACACATGGCACATCATAATGGTTAGGTATAAAAGATTGCAACCATAACAACATCTTAGAACAAAACCCCCAAGCCTCTAGTAAATATCCTGATTTGGTCAAAGCTCAATCAACCCCAAAACCCACAACAGTAAACCACATGTCACATAAAGTACATACAAAATTAACTTTCATAATTCATTAGGTTTTGAGAACACAAAAGTTCAATTTTCACTTATTGGTTTTCAAGCTTTCATTTTTGTTTACAAGTATTATAGTTGACATAGTTTTTCAATTACAATCTAGGGTTGTGTCATAAATACTAAGTTTCTTAAATTGTCAAAAGATGTAATCAATTGTACCTAACAATAGAAATTATTTTCGTATAAATAAAATCTGTCAAGTAAAATATGATTTTATTAACATACTCATTTCTCCAATTACAGTTATTGAATTTTACTTCTCAAATACACTTTAACAATAAAAACCTTAATTTTTAAATTAAAATAAATAATAATCATTAAATTACTAAAGATAAAAATTATTAATTTGACAATAAAATAATAATAATAATTGTTATTAATATTAATAACATTTAACCTTTAATAAATTATTACATTAATATATTTAAATAACATAAATTAAAACTAACATAATTTAAAATTATTAAAGAAATTTAATAAAATCAAATTAAAAAAAAAAAAAAAAAACAAACTTACCACTAACGTTTATAGCCCGCTGGCTTAAAGGCAAGCTGCCACGACAGTGTCGTTGCTACAACAACAGTAGTGTACTGCTTTACGGTAATAGCTACTGCTATGGTAGCAACTACATCTATCGTGCAACCTCAAAAGGAGCCAGCAATAGAGAAGGATGGAGAAGGGGGGTGGGAAGGTGGTGACCCCCACCCACCAAAAAACAATTATATTTTTATTTATAAATTTTTTCATGTACCACCGAAACTATAAAAAGCTCCCTAATTCTTTTTTTTAAATATTTAATAATGTAATTAAAAATTACTATGTGTGTGTGTGTGTGTGTGATAAATTTTTCAATATAAACTTAGTATAGAAACCCATATCAAACAATCAAAATCTATAAAACAAAATTGGTCTTCCTTTCAAAACCCACATCCTAATTTTAACAAATGCATTATGAATCACCCAATTTAAATCAAATGATGGTTTCTAATTTCCAATTCAAATACAAATTTTTTCTCAATCAAAGAAGGATAGTTCACATCCAAAGGTTTCAATCTTGATTTGTTTATAGACATTTTTAGAAACAAAACCAAAAGATTAACAACAAGGGTTTTAGACTAAATCACAAACAATTTAATAATGGAAATCAAATTTTCTCAAACAAGGGTTTCAAGCTAGAGGAATTCTAAAAAAATAGAAACACAACAAACATGAAGAAGACATATATTTTCAATTGCAAGAACTACTAGAAAAAACTCACGAGATCCTACCTGGATCCGATGCTAAGCAACAAACACACAAAACATGCAAGAATTTTCCTTCGCTTTCAAAAACCCTCTTTTTTAAAATTGGCTTTTCCAAACCCATGTCTAGAGAAATGGACTCTAATTTCCTGATAAAGAGTTGTTCCCCAAATTAGGGCTCCGATTATGGAATCACGCGAAAACCCTTTTTCCTTAATTATTTTATTATTTTAATTTCATGCACAAGCTTTATGAAATTTAATTAAAATAAACTTTATTAAATTGATGCTTTCTCTCTTATTAAATCATGAGACACTTTTAAATATAATATTTATTAATTTAACTAATAATATTCTTTAGAGTTTATTAATTAAAATAAAACTCCTAAATATATTATTATTAAATTAAATAAATGTAAATAAGCCAAAATTAGAACTTTAATAATATCTTTCAAATTTAATTCTTTTATTTAATTATTTTTTCAATTAATTAAATATAATAAAATATCAATTTTTCTTTATAAAATTTCCATTAAATCAAATCATTAAATACTCTTTTAATTCAATTTAATTATAATAGAAAATCATCATAGACCCACAAAACCAAATACGACAATTCAACTAAAGATAAAGAACATAATCAAACTCCACGGTCAAAATCACAAATTCATGTCACTTGACAATTTGGGCTGGTAAACAACTTAGATACTTGTCCTACTTTCTAGGACAATTGGCTTAGGTTTAGGATTCAGACTCAAGAATTATCTCCCCACTTATACAAATGAGATACTATGATAGGGCATGCTCATCCTAACAATTTAGGGAAGTTGATGCCTAGTACCTTTAATCTGCATAAAATCCACGCATGTACATACACATATAATCTAAACTAAATAGAAAATGGTGGGGAGTGGTACATCGTATAGATCCCTACTAGTAGGTGACTATGACTCCCTCCCTCAACCACATCAGGAACGTCAATCATAAAGTAAAACATACACGTACACCATACACATGCAAGTATAGGGTAAGTATCCATAAAACTATATATAAATCATTCATCTAACTAACATCATGCAATAACTAAAATTGATGTATGAACATACATATATCATCATAGAAATAATCCTGAACACATGAAATAACTTAGTAACTCAACATATATATCAACTAAATATGAAATACATTTAATCTAATCTGGTAACCAAGCACCGATAATCATAAACATAAACATAAAATAGGCCTAAAATAATTTGATAATACAATCAAAAAAGTCAACTAGGGGTATGCATTACATCCCCTCCCCCTAGACTTAGGCTTACTCCTGGAATCCTACAAGAAAGATAAAACTAAACTAGGGGTAGGCATTACATTAACTAAGTTTGCAAACTCTATTCTGACTAGGAAATGATCTGATCCAACGTTAGGAAATATGAAGGATCAAAAGGTTGCATCTATCCTACTTAGGCCTCCTTTAAATAAAAATCTATCTAATCTTTTTGTTATATTATAGAATCCCAATCTTCTATTATTCCATGTGTATACTCCATTGCTAGTAGATATATCCATTAGGTTGTTTCCCTCAGTCCATTCCTTGAAATCTATTGAAGCAAGAGATAAAATCTATAATCCACCATATTTTTCTTCTAATTTTGATATTGCATTAAAATCTCCTCCAATCAGGAAGTTATCTCTGTGATAAGCTTCAATGAATCTACTAATTTCCTTCCACAAGTATTTTGTATCAGATGTTTGTGTAGGGCCATATACATTAATGAGAGTTAGTTGGATGTTATGTCTATAACTTTTGATTTTACCACCCATCCAATTCTTAGCTGAAGCTAATCTTATGTAACCAAATTTCCTAGGATTCCATATGATTCCAATTCCTTCTGAAGCTTCATTTGACTCTATTAGTTCCATTTTCCAATTACCCATTTTCTTTTCTAATTTAATACCTTCTTCTTTTTTTAGTTTAGCCTCTTGGATTAATATTAATCCTAATTCAAATAAGATTAAGTTGTGCTTTAATAAGCACTTTTTGTTAGGCGCATTGAGACCCCTAGCATTCTAATTAGTAATATTCATGGCTTTGTGGGAAGGAACTTCCCTTCCCTACATTCAAATCCTCATTGATCTTTTTTTGATTATTTGCTTGACCTAATAAATTTCTTAGTTCTATTAAGGTTTTCCTTCCTTTGCTTATCTTTTGTTTTCCACAGTTTGGACCTTTATTACCCTCTTTATTGATTGAGATACCTAGGTTTTAGATTACGGTAAAATCAGGTTTTGAAGGGACCCTGAAACCCTTTAACAAAAAGTAGAAAGATAAAGCATTACAGCCCAACAGGAAAAAGAAACCTGCAACAAACTGTAGAACAGTATCAAAATTAGGTTTTATAGGGACCTGAAACCACTAGAAAAGTCCAAAAACAAACTAACCCAGGTTTTACAAGGACCTGTAACCACTAACAGTCTAAACGAGAAAAACCAAAAACCAGGACGAAAGACCCCAACCAGTAACCAACACCAGACAGGAACAAAACCAGAGAACCTGACACAAAGCCACTATTATAGCTCTAAGATCATTTTAGCAGATTCCTTACCAATTGCTGCAGTCTCTTGAATGGTATCAGCAACCGAAGTAGCAACAACTTTCATTGCACTCTTCCTCTAGCTCTGCCTTGTTCTTTTGCTCGGACCCTCAGCCAAAGTGATTTCTTCATTAGCCCTTTTTCCTAGGCTTGCAGTGGCCGCACATATACTCAAGGTGACCTGCTCCATCTTAGTGCCACTCTCCTTGATTAACATTCTAAGGTTCTGCTCATAGTTGTTAAGTTTGTTAGGAATGTCTCCCATCTGCCCTTCCAGTTGGCTAAGTTTGGCATTGATAGTATCCTGGTTTTGTTGCAGAATTTCCACTTTTTTCTTCAAACCCATCATTTCATTATAGATCCAGGAATCTACTTTGAGCATGGTGTCGACTTTAACCTTTGTAGAATGTAGGAAGGTGAGCATGGTATCCCTCTGCATTGAATCACTATCATCTTCAGTAGTCTCGTGAGGGGGGGAGTAGACATTGTCATTGTTATCCTCCATTTCTGTTTGATCCTCCTTGCGAGCCTCGGTAAAGTCCTCTATGTGAGCAGAGTCCTTCCTTTTTTCTTCCTCTATCCCCTTGACAGGAGAAGCAGTCTTAGCCGTATGGTCCTCCTTACTCTTCTCAACAGGGTTCCTGATAGTGTTATCTTCCACTTTATCACCCCCACTAGATATAGCCTAGTTACCCTCATTAACAGATTTACTCTGTTTAGAATTACCTTCACTATTGGCTTCCTCTTTCCCTTTTTCATTATTACCTTCAGTCTCCGGGTACCTATCCAAATTAGAGCTTAAATCCCCAATGTCGGTATCATCCTCATCCTCTGTAGGGCCCATTTGCCATTGCACCAAAAGCCATGACTGTTAGTGAACATGGAACACCACATAATTAACCACCTGTGGGTAGGGGAGCACGTTACATCACCCAACAATCTCCCCCTCGACGTGCATACTAGGTGCTTACGTGAGTTGAGAAGGCACCGAGGAGATTTGAACCCATGACTAGGCCAAAACTAGGCTCTGATACCAATTGTAGGGCCCATTTGTTGTTGCACCAAAAGCCATGACTGTTAGTGAACATGGAACACCACATAATTAACCACCTATGGGCAAGGAAGCACATCACATCACCCAACATCCTCAGGGTTAATATTCTCATGACTTTTTGATTTCTCGGTCTCAGACTCCTCATCCTCATGTTTTTGAGAAGCCAAGGGTTTCAAATCCAGGGCTTTATCTTTACCTTTAACAGAGTCATGCTTCTTACTCTTAATGGAGTCCTTATTCTTGTCTTTAGAGGGAGTAGAGGCAATGTGTTTATTTTTGCAATACCCCTCAATAAGAAGAATCAATCCTTCATGTAAAATGGGTCTGGACTCCTTCTTCTTATGGGCTTCTAAACTATGAAGTAAAGAAAACTGCAAAAAGAAGGGGAAAGATATTCTATCTTTGTGTCTAAAGTGATTTAAAAAAAAAAATTGGCATTTATGAACTCTTTTACTTCTTCCATCAAGTATGAAATACTTACGGATACATCAAAGAACATCCCTCCAGATCTCCTTTATCTGATGCACATCAAAGAAATCACCACTCTTTTCTAGTTGCTTCTCCTCATCTTCTATTTTTGAAAACTTTTTGTAGGCTGCATTTGAAATACTGGTTTGCTTGGTGAATTTTATGCCCACCGTGGGGAGCCTTGTGATCTTTGCAATAAAATACTCCGTAAGTTCCATAGTAACACCATGGAGAGTGACTTTGTCATTGGACCAGTTCTTAAAGAAAGCCGTAGTGATGTGTGGCTTAAAACCATTGAGTCACTCCAGATAACAAGTCACATTTCCTTTCTACAAAATTTTCCATACATCCTCACGAGCCTTCCAGACATCACAGTTTTTTGGTTTCTGCTTGTGCGGTTCACCCCCCATCTGTAGAGAATAGAGAACGCACTCAAACCAGAGTAACCAGACGTAGAGAATGAAAGGGTTAAAATGAAAACTATTTTTCATCCCATCAAAAGAGACTCCTTTTTTTGAAGATACCTGCGAAATCCACATCGCATTCATTTGAGTGTACTTCCTCAAGGAAGAAAATTTTGCAATAATATGATCACTCCATGAAATCATTAACTTTCTAATCTTTACAAATCTTTCCCACTTGTGCATGGATAGCTTCATAATGAATAATTGCTTTGAGATCAACTTGGTTAGTTAATTCATCGGTCCACCTCACCATTTGCCTCGTTAGGACAACATAGTTGGCTATCCAATCAACAACACCGTTGGCCTCCTGAAAGGTATGGGATATGACAACTTTTTCAAATTTTTGAATAAGGTATTTGATCTCCTTGATTGTGGCCTCTATTGACCATGAGATAGAACTTTTATTATTTAGGATATTAACAATATTTAAAGAGTCACCTTCCAACCATAAATTCGGACATCCCAAATGCACGACAATTTTCATAGTATAAAGGGCAGCTGTTGCTTTAGCAATGTGACTATTAGTCCAGCCTATAGGGATTGCTATAGCATCTTTAACATTTCCCATATGATCTCTCAACACACCTCCACAACCCACACTTCCCGAGTTGCCCTTAGCAGCACCATCAAAGTTTCCTTTAATCCAACCATTAGGGGGGGAACTCCAAGTGATGGTTAATCTTGGGTTATTAGTTTGAAGTTTAGGATTTTCAGAAAGCATTGGATTATCAATAGGAAAGGTTTGATCAGAGTTCTTCAGAGATCTGAAATTCTCCTTAAAAGCTCTAATAATATTTTGACCAAGCACCCATCCTGGGACCTCTCTGTTTCTAAAAATTCTATTATTTCTTTCTTTCCAAATACCCCACCAGAGATGAGGAAGAGTAATTTTCCAAAGGAATTGAACATCAGAATTCTTAGAAGGGCATTTCTAGCTTTTAAAAGAAGATTCCACATTGTTTTGATGAACCCAGGTCAAGTTCCAATACATTAGGATCTCAATCCAGACTTGCTGGGTATAAGAGCAGTTCAAAAACAGGTGGTCTCTATCTTCAAATCCATTCTTGCATAAAGTACACCTATTCACCAAATTTATACCTCTTTTCTGCAAGTTATCAAGGGTCAAAATTTTATTTTGAAGCAGGACCCAAAAGAAGATGTTAATTTTAGGAATGAGACCCATAGTCCAAGCCTGAGACCAAAAGGGAAGATTTTCCTTCTCCTTAGAAACAAAGAAAGAAGAAACTTTGAATTTCCCACTAGGATCAACATACCAAATAATCTCATCCTCAAAAGAAGGGTGGAGAGAAACAACATTGAGAGATAATTGGATGTGATTGAAGCTTTGATCAATGTCCTTCAAGTTCACCCAAGAGTCATTCTGCCAGTAATGACTAACAAGAGTGCCATATCTCTGCTTGCATAAGTCAACTTGTGTCATATCTTGAACATCTTCAATCAGGGGGTGATCCTTAAGCCAGACATCTTCCCAAAATCTCACCCTAATCCCATTACCAATTTTCCAAGAGCACCCTTCTCCAAGAATTTTCTTTGTTCCCTGCACAGCTCCCCATATGGAGGAAGGATGAATAACATTAGAAGAAGAGAAGAAATCAGAAAGAGAAACAGAATTAAGAAGGTACTTGTGTTTCCAAATGGTACTCCACTCTTTTTTTTCATGGAAAACACGCCATCCTTGTTTAGCTAGAAGAGCTTTATTCACACTTCTAATTTTTTGGATGCCCAGTCCACCTTCCCTGACCAGTTTACAAACTTGGTCCCAAGCAATTAAAGGCATTCTCTTTTTTTCCTCTGAACCAGTCCATAAAAAATTCCTTTGAATTTTGTCAGTAGCCTCAGAAAATTTAGTGGGGATTTTAAAAAGACATAAAGCATAAGTTGGTATACTTTGGAGAGAAGCTTTAAGAAGAATTAATTTACCAGCCTGGCTTAAAAGGTTCCCTTTCCAACCAGCCAACTTCTTGCTGAATTTGTTAATAAGGTCTTCCCAGAAGGAATCTGAAGCCTTCAAGCCTAAAGGAAGACCCAGATAGGAAGAAGGGAAAGAACCTATAGAGCATCCAAGGATTTTGGCAATTTTATGTTGTCTAAGAATAGGGGTATTGAGAAAAAAAACAACACTTTTATTCTAGTTAACCAGTTGGCCTGAGGCAAAAGAATAAAGATTTATTGCTTGCTTCAAATTTTTGGCTTCCCTGACTTCAGATTTCCCCATAAAGATGGTATCATCAACAAATTGGCCATGAGAACATATAAGAGGATGGGAAGAGGGTTGCAATCCCTTAATAACTCCTTTATGCACCAAATCCCCAATGTACCTCCCCAAACAATTAGCCATAATAACAAAGAGGATGGGGGATAAAGGGTCCCCTTGTCTCAATCCCCAAGAGGGATTAAAAAAATGAGAAGAGCTACCATTAACCAGGACAAAAATAGAAGAAGTAGAGATCAACCGATGAATCAGTCCAACAACCTTGTTGTCAAAGCCAAAGGCAATCAAAATAGTTGAGAGAAAAGACCAATCAACTGTAATGTCCCTTTTCTGATTTTATATGATATTTCAAGCCTCAAATCAGATTTTTAAAACCAAACAACCAATATTACAAAGATCCACCAATTTCTCAAATAAACCCAAATCGGGTATGTTCGAAATAGTGCCAAAAAATTTCACAACTTCACAAATTATTAATAAATCTGAAAATGGACATTTTTATAGAAATTTTAGCAGCATAACAGCCTATAAAATGACATTTCTAGATCTGTATAGCCTTTACACAACAGTTCAAAAATGTAGGACAAAATCTATGCTCATCGGGCTCCCGAAATCAACACAAAAATGCCCGGAAACACCACAAAAACACTAATAAACTATCTCAAAAGTTTAATCATGTCCCAATACATATATTCAGCTCTATTTTAACATATTAAATTCTGAAATACAGCAGCAACCCAAACTGATATGAAATACTCAACTGAAAACACCAAACTCACTCAACTGAAAACACCAAACTCATACCAAAAAACAACTCTGAAAATCCACAAATCTGCACTATTTAGCACAAAGGCAAACTCTGTATGAGCATGCACATGGAATGGCTTCAAAATCTCATCCTTAGCCTTCCTAGAAACCTAAAAACTCCCGTTTTTGGGTCTCCTTCTCCACAGGTTTGGTAGCCTCTGAAGAACAACAAAGAAAATGAGCAAAAATCAAGTTCTGGAATGAGCCCAAAATGCCTCCAAACCCCTTAAAAGAGGGCATAACCATAACTCACGTCCAAGAGGGGTCAATAAAATATAATTTAATAATATTTTTTATTTATTAGTCCATTGGTTTCCAAAGATTAGCCCCTTTTGCCGAAACTTCACCTTTTTGGAGCCTGCCTGCCTTAGCAAAGTTTATTATTTTTAATTATTTTGAAAAGGGGACATGACAAGTCCTCCCCTCCCAAATATTGCTTGTCCTCAAGCAATGAAAGTTGGAATTCTCAAGAATATGTGCTCCTTCCCAAGTTGCATCCTCTAGTGGTAATCCTTTCCATTTGACCAAATGCTCTATGACGCTCCTGTTTCTCAATCTTTTCTCTCTTGTATCCAAAATCTCTTCTGGTATCAAAACTAATTTCCCTTCATTATCAAGAGGTGGTAATTCTGTAGATACCATGGTTTTCTAGCCTAGAACCTTCTTTAGGCAAGATACATGGAAAATATTATGTATTTGGCTATTTGGTGGGAACTCCAATTCATAAGCTACCTCTCCTACCTTCTTGATGATCTTATAAGGCCCATAGAACTTTGGCTTGAGTTTCTCTGCCCCATTCCTCTTCAAGGTGCTTTGCTTATATGGCTGCAACCTAACAAATACCAAATCTCCCACCTTAAAGATCTTTCAATCCTTTTCCTATCAGCATATAACTTTTGTTGGTTCTGTGCATGTTGTAGATTATCCTTGAGGGACCTTATTATGTCTTGGCTTTGCTTGACGAAATCACTTGCTGCAGGTACTCTGCTATCAGAAAGTATTAGATCAACAAAGGAAAGGGCATCATAACCATAAAGAGCATGAAAAGGAGGCATACCAATAGACATGTGATGAGATGTATTGTAACAATACTCCCCTAGGTGTAACCATTTCACCCAAGCATGTTGTTGATTTGAAACATAGTTCCTCAAATATCCCTCTATCCATTTATTAACTATCTCTGTTTTTCCATCTGTTTGAGGGTGATAGCTAGTACTGGGAGTGAGTTCAGTTCCTACCAAATGAAAGAGCTCCTTCCAAAAAGAGCTGAGGAATCTACTGTCCCGGTCAGTAACAATGTTTCTAGGCAAGCCATGTAATCTAAAAATTTCCTTGAAGAACAATTCGGCCACTTGTGATGCCTTGAAATCAGATGTGATAGGAAAGAAATGTGCATACTTAGTTAGTCTATCTACCACCACATATATGCAATCATTACCTTGAACCTTGGGCAACCTAGTGATGAAGTCCATGGAAATACTTTCCCATTTTTGTTTAGGAATAGGAAGTGGCTGCAACAACCCTGCAGGAAAATTTTGCTCACTCTTGCTTTGTTGGCATACCATACATTCTTTAATGTGTTTAAGGACATCCTCTTTCATACCCTTCCATGAAAACCGCTCTTGAATTTGCCTGTATGTCTTTAAGTATCCGTGATGACCAGCCAAAGGTGTGTCATGAAAGGCCCTCAATATCCTCTCCTTAGTTTTTGATCCTGGCACTAAGAAGATCCTATTCTTGTAATAAATCAATTCATCAACAACCTTGTACCTGTTATCATCCAATAACTTATCCAAAATCTTGGTGGCAAAGGAATCTTTAGCATACTCTAAAATTATGGAGACTTTCCAATCAACAGAGATAGATGATAAGGAACACAAAGTGGGCTTTCTTGAGAGAGCATCAGCAACCACATTATTTTTTCCTTTCATGTATTCAATATCAAAATCATAAGCTTGCAATTTTCTTACCCATTTTTGTTGACGATCATTCAAATCCCTTTGGTTCAAGAAGAACCTGAGGCTATTATGGTCTGTCTTTACAATGAATCTCCCACATACCAAATATTGTCTAAACTTATGAAGTGCATGCATGATTGCCAACATTTCCTTATCATAGATGGAGTAACCTTTCTTTGATTGATTTAATTTTCTACTCTCAAATGCTATTGGATGTCCCCTTTGAGTTAGGACAGCCCCTATACCTTCTCCAGAAGCATCACATTCAACAACAAAAGGTAAAGAGAAATCTGGAATTGCAAGCACAGGGCATGAACTCATTACCTCCTTAAGCTTATCAAATGTTTTTTGTGCCTCTTCTGTCCAAAAAAAAGCTCCTTTCTTTGTCAAATCAGTCAAGGGGGCAGAAAGCTAAGAAAATCCCTTGGCAAATCTCCTATAGTAGCTACACAACCCGAAGAAACCTCTCAACTATGTAAGATTAGTGGGTGGAGGCCAATCCAAAATTGCCTGGATTTTTTGTTGATCAACCTGTACTCCTTTAGAACTTATAATATGTCCTAAATATAGGATCTCTGTCAAACCAAACTCACATTTAGATAGCTTAACATAGAAGGATTGCTGCTCCAAGATTCCCAAAACAATGTCTATGTGCTTTAGATGCTCTTCCCATGTTTTACTGTAAATCAAGATATCATAAAAAAATACCAAAATTTTTTTTCGAAGATGTTGGCTGAATACCTTATTCATACAAGATTGGAATGTTGCAGGTGCATTAGTGAGGCCAAATGGCATAACAAGAAATTCAAAGTGCCCAAAGTGACATCTGAAAGTAGTCTTTTCCACATCTTCACTCCTCATTCGGATTTGATGGTACCCTGATCTTAAGTCAATTTTTGAGAAATATACATCACCATGTAACTCATCAATGAGTTCATCTATGTGTGGTATGGGATACCTATTTTTTATGGTCTTCTTGTTTAGAGCCCTGTAGTCTATACACATTCTCATTGTACCATCCTTTTTCTTGACAAGTACCACAGATGATGCAAATGGACTAGAGCTAGGCCTTATGAATCCCATGTCCAGGAGTTCTTGAATAGTTTTTTCAATTTCTTCCTTATAACCTCTTGGATGGCGGTATGGGGTTGTTATAATTGGTTTGGCACCCTGTTCTAACTCTATAACATGCTCAAAACCCCTATCTGGTGGTAATCCTAGAGGCAAGTCATTGAAAACTATACTATGCTTATCAAGAATATTTTGAATTTCAAAAAGGAAATTACCTTGATTCTTTGGAGAGCTTGTTGGATGGATTATGACTCCTGCTGCCCATGCTACTTGTTCTCTTCGAAAAGTCTTCTCCAACCTCTTTGCAGAGACCGCCTTAGGTGCTCCATTCGATAAACCTCTCAATATGACTTCTTTCCCATTGGAATGAAATTTAAACTCCATAGTTTGATGGTTCATGTAATAGCCTCCAATAGAGTGCAACCATTGAACACCCAATACAAGATCTGTCTCCCCAATACCAACTACATAGAAGTCATCACATAACTCATAATCTCCTAAGGTCATCTTGAGTTGTTTCACCACCCGTGTGCAAGGCATAGTGAATCCATCAGCTATAGTAACATTGAATCCCTCAAAATCTTTTGCTTTAAGCCCTCTTTTCATGAGAAATCCCTCATCAATAAAATTGTGAGTTGCCCCACTATCAAGAAGAACTGTCAACCTTTGCCTTGCTAGTACCCCTTGAATTCGGAAGGGATGGTATCTTGGGACTCCTAATAATGCTGCTAAAGTGCCATCCTTGCTGATTTCTTTTTCTTTCTCTTCTTCTACCTCCTCCTTAGTATCATGAAATTCCTCATGCTCATCTAAATCAGATTCTAAAGCAACTTCAATATAGTGCACTTGACCTTTCCCCAAACATGTGTCCTGGAACCCATGGTTCTCTACAAGTAAAACAAAGCTTTTTCCTTTGTAATTCACTCCTAGTCTCTTCATCTACCTTCTTTTTTGCCACATTCATCACATCTTTTGGTGGTAGTTTTGGGAAAGTCTTTTTTGAAAATTAGGCTCCCATTTTTTGATTGTAAGAGAACTTTTTCCAAAAGACCAGGGACCTCCACAGAGAACCAAATTCATATCTTCCTTACAGTTAAAAATAAACATAAAGAAATAATTCAGCATGGGAGCTATGTCCGCCTCCCCACGTATAGCCCATTTCCTCTTAACCATTTTCCTTAGAAAATCTAGATCTAGTCTTGCCCCCAAAAATTTGCCCACCAGCGCGAAATCCATGGAGGAAATAGAGAAATCCACTAAGGGGTCAGGGATAAAAACTTGGAACTCACCTTTCTCCCAACTAGTCTTAGAAGTCACTGGCAGGAAAGAAGATTTTCCAATTGGTTTCCTGCCGAAAAGTGATGACCAGGTCTTCTGTTCTGAGGACCCTACCTTCTCTCCAACAGAGGAATTAACTTTATTAGATTCCACATTATCTTTCTTTTTGTCTTTGTCCTGACCCGACACACGAGAAGCAAAGGCAAAATCCAAGGGTGGGTCACGGACCCCACAAAATGTGTTTGAAACATATCCAGACTTACCATCATCCCCAACAACCACGAAACTCAACCCAACAATCTTCCCAGGTCCCCCCATAGTTCCTTCAGGGTCTGTACCTCCTATCAGGTTCTCCCCAACTATTTTCCCCCCTGAATGTGAGCTCGCTAATTCAAAAACTGTTAGAGCACCCAACATGTTTTTCTTATTGAGATACCTAGGTTAACAATATACTTTTGCACATTTTCTTAGATAGAAGGGGTCAATGTATCCTCAATTATTGCATCTTCCTCTTCCATCTCTATAACTAAATGCTCCCCAATATCCAATTTTGTATTCATTCCTTCTTCTTGTTGATCTCCATATTCAGAGTCCTTCTCCTCTTCTATGTCATGTTTTGTGACATTTATTACCCCAAATTCCTCCCAAGTTTGACTATAATCTCATTCATTTTCCTAATTGGCTATTCCTACTTTGCTATTTTATTTCACTTCTATACTTATTGATTTAATTTCCTTTATGCAAGATTCTACTTCAATTGGAATTTCTTGATCCTCATTATTAGTCTTAACTTTATTCTGATAAGATTCCTTTTCATAGTCTCCAAAGGGATCTTTCCCTTTAGCCGGAGTTTGCCAAAATTTGTGTGATCTTTTCTTAGCTCTCTTTTTGATTGCAATGTTCCCTCAATGTTCTAAAGATGCTAGGGGGATATAATCTAGTTGAGTTTGTTCCTCGTTCTGGGTTTATGTTTATTGATCTTTTTGCTTACTTGTAAATTCCATGACGATATGTCCATTTTCCTTAATTTTAAGCTATAGTATGTCTGGTTGTTTTCCTTACCTTCTTCTATAAGCTCTCCTTATTTGATTTGTACTTCCTTCATATTTTTACTATCCCTTACTTTTTTTATGTTCCTCCTTTCTCAGTAACTGATCATTGTTCTATGTTTGTAATATGTTTCACTACCTTGTTGTTACTATTGTCTAATGAGACTTTCTGAATATTTATAAAATCTGATTTACAATTGCCACCTTCCAACTGCTTATTTGATCTTACTTCTACATTTTGGACCTTATCTTGGGTATTATGATCTTTGATTCTTTAAAAATCCCTATTTTCTTTATCACTTATATGTTTTCTTGGATTATCTGTAACTTTAAGACTCTTTGAGTTTTGGATTTGATTTTCATGTTCTCTATGTATTGTTTCTCCTAGAATTATTTTATCTTCAATTTCATACTAAGTTAATAACAAATTATGTCTGATTTTATGAAAGTTTTATAGACTAAAATTCAACTCATGGAGAAAACTATCTTCTTGCTAACAAAGAATACACTGATTAAAGCGATTGATTTTGTTATTCATTTCTTCATTACTTTTGGATATTACATTCTCTTCTAATCTTTCAACTTTCTCATGTTTCTTATTCCTATCATTCAATGTATTCTCTTTTGGTGTTATATTTGGCTCAGTTAGTTCCATAACTCTTGTTCCTCCTACTATTAGCTTTGATTTGGTATTGTCTTGACTCTGATTATTTTCCTTCTTATCCCTCTTTCCACTCTTTGATTCCTCTCTAATTTCAGCATCCAAATTCTTCTTAAGTTGATGCATTTTGTTGAGGATCTCTTTAAGGTTTGAGTTTTTGTTTATCTTCTCACTAGTATTGTTTGGATGGATTCTTATGATGCCTTCAATTTGCCCTTCATATCTAGTTAGAGTTAAATTATAAATAGATCTATTTTTTATTATCTTTTTAGATTTGGTTTCTCTAAAACCTAGCTCTATATTTAAGAGAAAAGTAATGTTGTTAGTTTTGTTATAGCTAGAATCAATTCCTAAAAGATTACCTAAAAATTGTCCTACTTTGTTTAAAATCTACATTTGATTAAGTTCTGGAGGAAGGCTTTGGAATATATACCAAGATGGAGCTATATATTTTTTGAAACTTTGCTCATTACAATTGGGTACCCAAGCTATAAATTTTACTAAATGTCCCTTGTAAAGGAAATACAATTCTGAAGTGAATTCATTCCTAATTTCTCTATTTTGACAATGTAAATAGAACAAACACTTATAAAAAGTAGAGATACTTACTTGTTCTTTACATAATTTTTTTAGCCATTTTACCTATTTATGAAGTTTCTTTTGGGGTCCATTCCAGTATGCAAATACACCTAGCTCTTAACATTCACTCCATCTATTCTCATTATATTCAAGACTAATGATTTGAATATCTTTGAGCATGTTTGGATTCAGAATGCATGCACTAGTTTTGTTGATAGGAAGCACAAAGTTAGAATCTAAATGGTTATGATTAGGGTTATTCTTTGCAAATTTCCTATGGGGTGGAATATAGGCGTTTGGGTTTTGAGCTAGCTAATTGAGATTAAGGGGTTTCTTTTTAAGATTCAAAATTGTCGTAGGTCAATTCGAGCCAATAGGTACATTATTTTCTATGGAAATTTTTGAAGCCTTATTTACCCTAAGATTTGCACTCTGATCTTCTAGTCTAAATTTAGATTTTCTTTGGTTAGCAAGGGGTTTCGAATACTGGACATACTTAGTACATGAATAATGCTCTAATTATTTCTTGGCTCTTACTTATGCTATATTATCCTTATGAGTTTGATCTATTCTAGTTTATATTAAAGGTTTTAGCCTATTCTTATGCCTACTTACCAAATTCCATCGAATTCCTAATTCTTCTGTTGGTTCCACTATATTTCTCCGAGCCAATGCTTCCTTGCTTTTTTAGGTTTTCTAGAGTTATGATATTATGTAATTTGACCAAGGTTGAAAATATGCTATTATGATTCTTCACTACTAGATTTATTTTCTCTGGAAGAAAATTCTGATTGAAATCCTTTCTCGGTCTATCTTCCTCTAACCGCTTTTCTTTCCCTTTTTAGTGACATATTGCAATAATGCCATGATTATTCACCTTCAATTTCTATTAATTGGGTTCAATGATTCTAAAATTGCTATTTTGGTAGCCCTTCTGAGTTGAGTTTCCTTGCTTGGAGGGTTGTGATGGAGATAAATTTTGAAGAATTTTGTATTTGTGCATTGTTGGGATACAACTTAAGTATTTTGTTTTCAAAAAATGAGATTTTTCTGGATTTGTTGTTGTGGTTGAAATTCGTAGTAGAGCCTTTTTTTTTCATTTGAATAACATGATAGCATATGTTAAGAAGATAATTACTAGTAACAACTTCTTGTCTACAATTATTTCTAGAGGAATTTATAAACACTAAATATAAAAATCTATTTATGTTAAAGAAGCTTAATAATATTTTGAATCAAACATACCACTTTTTAACAAACAACTATAATATTGAAACATACCATTAAAATAAAACATGTTTGGTAAAAAATATTAAAATTTAAAATTATTATAATAAATTTAGAAATCTATTTATATAATAAGTGAAAAATCTTAATTCATATAAAATATGTATGTGACTATCAAAACTCATTGTATTTTTGTTTCAAATCTCTTATAAATATTAATATTTTATCTTTTTTGTGTAATCACCTAAAAATGGTCATCTAGACTATTAGCCCCCTTCTCAGCATTTTGGCTAAATTAATTTAATCATTTACCTAGACCAAATTGCTAATAATCAATTTATTTGATTATAACCTATAGTTTGACTATGCTATCCTAAGTTCATTATTTGATTAAAAGAACATGCCCCCTTTTAATTAAATAAAAGACCCCATTCTTCTAACCCACTTAAAGTGCACACATAAAGACCTTTTTCTATTTTACAATTAAAAGAAAAGGCTTGTGAGACTTTTTGTCTTATGTGACAAGTCAACTTATATTCTATTGGTTGATTGTGTGTGCACATGGATCACTCCTATTTTCGAATTCAACCGTTGATCATCCACCATCTTCATCTTGATCTCCACTGTCCGTACATCTTTAAAAGGGAGAGAGCTTTCCCCCTCAAAGGATCAATCCATCTTTTGAATATTGTTATGCTGCAGGTTTTCTAACAGGTTTCTTTGGAGCTTTGTGGAGAACTTCTATTTCTTGTCTACATTCTCTCATACCATAGCATTTTAGCTTAGATTCATGTTGCATGTTAGTTTAGCTTCTATTTTGCAATAATCTATCTCACATAGCTTAATAGTTGGATTGTAACACTCTCATACATGTTTTAGCATAGCTGCATTTTGCATTCTCATCTTAGCTTAATCTTCATTTGCATTGCATTCTTGAGGAACTCCTTGGGACATTTGCATTCTTGCATCTTGTCTTTAGAACCTCCCATTGCATGGTTTACTAGCAAGAAGAGTATCTCTAAGGCTCATCTAAGAGCCTTCTTATTCTTGAAATATACTCTCTTGCACTCTATGGATAGGGAGCTCTAAGCTGGCATCCAAGCATTCCAAACTCATGGAATCATTTGGATAGAAGGGTTTAGAGTGTGACACTTTTGAGTGTACATTTTTGGCGCCCACCGTGGGGAAGGACTGTACGTTTCGCCCTATTTTTTCTTGTTTTTGCTCACATTTTTTGTACTGCTCTGTATTTTCTTTTTTTTACAGTCGTAGTATTGGGCGACATTTTTCCAGTATCGCGCGACAGTTCACAGTACTTTCGTGCGACACTTTTTTGGAAATAGTGTCACGCTTGCAGCCTGCATATTGTCGCCCTCTGTGCAGAATTATGTTGCACGGACATGTAAACACTGTCGCCTAGACAAAAATTGTCGCCCTCTTATATTGCGAAGTATCGCGCGACTTTTGTTCAGAAAAAAGTATCGCCTGACATTTTTTTGCTCATTCCTTGAGGAATTTGATCAAATTTTTTCGTAGCTGGCTTGCTGTCGTCTTTAAACAGATTTTTAAACTATTTTATAGAGGTTTAATTCACGGTTTTTATGATTATTTTGTGCTAACTTATGGGCTAACGAGTTGTGATTGTAGGTTGCTTTTTTTTGTGAAGAAAATATTGAAACCTTGCATACAAAAAGAACGCATGTCAAAGCTTCAAATGCGCAAGGGCTACTAACGTTGTTTGCAGGGCTGCCCAAAGCATAAAAACCCAAACTTGCTTAATTTTTTTGTTTCCATGTGCAGCATTGAATAAATTGTTCATCTTTTATAGGAACATAAAACTTGTGATTGGAGTCTTTTGGTAATAGGAGAGTATGCTCTTCACCCTTGTGGTGGATCAGAAATTTTGACTTGCCATTTGGTTTCAAAAGCAAGGGGTAACTAAATCTTCTTGGCATGTTTGGGAGAAAACAATTGGAATAGGAGAGTATGCTCTTCACCCTTGTGGTGAATCAGAAATCTTGACTTCCGAAAGTTGATCCACTTTGTATAGTTAAGATCCTTTAGAGGGCCTGCTCTCGGACAACTTGAGAGGGACGACCCAAGTGGGGACAAGCCGATTACTTGGCTCTTCCAACCCATTATAAACTCAAGGCTACCAAGGACACAAAACTTTGGTAGACGTAGTGTTTGTCTTTGCCTAGTGTGATCGCTTATGGGATTTCGACCATAGGGAGATCACTAGGCAAGAATGCTTAAGGTACTCTTGTGATCGCGAGATTGGTTACTCATCGCAAGGTGAGGTGTCCCATAATTGGGAGCAAGAGGAACACTATGAACAGAAGCCCGATCTAAAAACTCTAAGTTAGTAACTACCCTTTTTAGCCGCTCAACTTCTTGGTGCAAGGATCGATCCTAGTGGAATACCCGGATCACCCCAAGATTTACACTCACCATATGTGTTCCCTTGGTTGTGCTTATGGCACTTCCATGACAAAGCCAATATCTCTTGTGGGCAACCACTTGGTGTGAGGCAAAGGAGCATCAAGCGTGGGCTAAGTTGTTGAGTAATGAACCGTGACTCTAAGGTAGATTGCTTGGCTATTGTTTTCGATGTTTTGACTAGTGTTAACGTTCTTGCAACATAAACATTTTGATAAAGAGTTGTTAGAAAGGCTGTTCTGATATCCCAAGTGCGTATTGACAAGGTTGTTTTTACCCTTGATCAATTGTTTTGAAGACATGTTACAACACTTACTGTTTGCAAACCTTGCTGTTTACTGATACAAGCTGAGATGAAACGTTGTCTGATTGAAATGACTGTCTGATTGACAAATTGAAACGAACTCCAAACCAAAAAATTGACTTTTTTTACACAAAACTGGCACTCTATCGCACGCTTTGATGAGAAATATCGCGCAACATTTTTTTCAAAAATTATTTCGCACGTCAGTAGTAAATTATGTCACATTGTGTCTAATATTCTGTCGCACTTGGTATAAATATCTGTCGCCTGAACAAAAAGTATCGCACTGTTCCTGAAATTCTGTCACACGACATTATTTGCTAAACTTATGTCACCCTCCTTTTGAAAAAGTATCACCCAGAGTCATTTTGGGTAAAAAACAGAGTTTGCCGTCGGATTTGTTTGGTCTAAGGAGCATCACGCTAGTCACCCTTGATCTTGGTCACGTATTAGTGTGTGAAGAATTCATCCTAAGTTGAAAAGATGGGTTTAGTCCGTCGAATGTAAGTCTTGAAATGTCTTGATAAATCACTTGTCAAAATTCAGCTATTATCTTTCTAGCTATCCACTATTGAGCTTCTCGCTCGTCCACTCGGTTCGAGTCACCCGTGCTGTAAGATCTTGAGCACTGTTTGACAAGCCATCTAATCACGTTTTGACAAGTGACTAGTCCTGATCATAAAAGCTTCAAATTCGGCTCACTTTTCTTGTCCTACTAAACAAAGATAACTCTTTACATGCCAATCACAGCTAGATATCAAGGTGGTAAAAATAGCCACACACCTTTCATTTTCAAACAATTGGAAACACCACCCAAACGTCCTCGCAAACAACTTTGTGATAAGAACCTCGAATTTGATCAAACACAAATAGCTAACATTCGGCACAACCCACTTTATAGTTTCAAAAATCTATTTGGTACACCCTTTGAGACACCCAAGGGTACGAGTGGTATAGTCACTATGGTGCATCCCGATGAAATTAAACGTCTCTTAGAAGAAAAAGCACGTGAAACCCAAAAGACTTTGGAGGCTATATACGCTACGGAGAGAGAAAATCAACAAGCTGAAACTGACAATCAGGCACACTACGAAGGATATAAAGGAACTTGTCCTCGAAATCCCTTTGAAAATAATGATGGTAATCACACACCTCCAAGGACTCCTAGAGCTGCCACCGGTGCATGTCCTTCACCTAAACCATCTCATCATGATAGTGATGAAGAAGTAACTAGCGAAGATGTGATCAAATTTCAACAAGATGGCTTTGCCCAAAAACTAATGCTCAGAGCTTTAGAGGAAAATGGAGACCAATACTTCCGATACATGGTAGCTAGGGGATGGGAACTCCCTCAAGGTTTTAATGTTGAACATATTATCCCAAAATGAGAGCCCACTGAACCTGAAATCTTAAGGGAAGAAATACAAGAACTAAGAAAACAATTTACACAACTGCAAACTTCAAAAGAGCCACCTAAGACATCATTTGTTGAATCAATTTGCGCTCTTCCATTTGATAGGGGTCTATACATGCTACCATTTCCTAAGGATATAGAGGTTCCTAAGTATGAAAAATACGATGGAAATGGTGACCCTCACGACCATGTGAGACATTTCTATGCTATTAGCATGGACTTTATGCATGAAGACACTTTTCTTATGCGTTTGTTCCCTAGAAGTCTAAGAGGACAAGCTATGGAGTGGTTCACAAAATTGAGTCCTCCTCTTAAAACATTTGATGAACTTGCGCAACGTTTCATCCAGCAATATTCGTGCAACATTCAACATCCTGTGATAGTGCTAGACTTATGCAACATCAAACAAAGACTAGGAGAGTCTTTTGCAATATACCTTCAACGATGGAGATCTTTATACTCTCGTTATCCTCGGCAAGTGCCCGAGGTTGAAAAAATTGACATCTTTGTCAACACGCTTGTACCCGAATTATAGTTTGATCTAAGAAAATAGTTATTCACATCCTTCAACGCCATGGTAGAAAGTGCATATCACATTGAGGATGTTGCTATCAAAAAAGGTGATATTACCATAAACAAGAATAGAATTAACAATGGGAATAGTAAAGACAAAGGCAAACCTTGGAACAAAAACAAGTATGTTGTCAATGATGGAGTAGTGGACACCCCTAAGACTAAGGAACCTGCATTTAACCTTTCCAATGCCATCTATGCAGCAAAGCAACAAGAAGGTTCGAAACCACAAACCTTTGACAAAGGCTCTAAATTTGCAAAGAAGCGACGTGTTTACACACCTATGGTAGAACCTTATGAAGTGGTTTTAAAAACCTTAATTGCAAACAAATTAGTCACCTTGCTAGACAACTCACATCCTTATGATCCACCTGTTAGACCTCCATGGTGGAGAGAAGATCATACTTGCAGCTACCATCGAAGTAAGGGACATAACACAGAGAATTGCTTCAAACTCAAAGATGTAATTCAAGACCTCATCGAAGCTGGCAAAGTTGTTACAGATGGCCTTGTTAAGAATACTGATCATAAGGCTTTCCAAGAACCATTACCTGAATATGAAAAGGGTGAGACCTCAAGGGTAACTGCCAAAAAGAATCATGACGCCAAAATCAGTTATGCTTACGCTGACACTGATAATGTTATAAGCATGCTTGAGCCCATTGAATACGTATGTATGACAAGCTCCAACAATGACAACTGGCCAAATTATGATGCTGAAGATGAACGACCAAAAGTGGTCTTAAGGACACGATCCACTCCTCAAAATCATACTGATACTAGACCCAAGGTGGTACTCCGGGTGGCTGAGTCTTCATCTTCTCAAGGTGAACCACTCAACGCTGTCACTAGGAGGCAATCTAAGGTTGTCCTAAAAGTTGCTAATGATCCTAAAAATGCTTCATCGTCTAAACAACCAATTACTTCCAAAATCTCAAACTATGATCTTGTTAGCCAACTGCAACGCACGCAAGCACAAATCTCCATTTTCGAATTGCTAGAATTATCTCCTTTGCACAGGGATATCCTTGAGAAAGCTTTACGTACTGCCAATGTTCCCACAGATATTGATGCGGAACAATTCCAAGCTATGGTTAACCACATCTCCTCACCTCACTATCTTACCTTTTTTGAAGAAGATGACTGAGCTCTCAGTCATCCCCATAACCTTGCTCTTCATATCGAAGTTCAAATCTTTCGTACCCGCGTCCGTCGAGTCCTGATAGACAATGGTGCAGGGTTAAATATCATTTCGTTCAATGTAATCCAACAATTGGGCATGTCTAAATTTGCCATCGATCCTAAGTGCAAGATCACTATAAAGGCCTATGATGAGGTTGAAACACCTTCTAAAGGTCTAATTGTACTACCAATCAGAGTTGGTCCAGTTGAGAAGAATGTCATCTTCCAAGTCTTAGACATACCACTTGCATACAACTTGTTGTTGGGACGACCATGGATTCACGATATGCAAGCAGTACCCTCTACATACCATCAATGCATTAAGTTTCCTTTTAATGGTACTAAAGTAGTTGTCCCCGGTGACAACTCCATGTCTATCAACACATTATCTGCTGCCAAAATGCTAGTCCCGCACAATCGCTCTTCTCATGAGCTAGCACCATCTTTCACAGAATGTGAACAAAAACTAAAAATGATGAGCCTTGGTATGGGTGAGTATACTTTTGATTCTATTGCTGCCTTACCAATTTCCCCTCGGTCTTATGGAAAACCAACTGTTGCAAAGAAGTCTTATGCTTCTGCTATGACACTTTTTGGCACTTTTGTGCAATCTTCCATACCACTGGAAGCAGAGAAGGAAGAACAAGCCATTAGGGATTGGATCTACAAAGAAAAAGAGGACGAGGAGGTTACAATGACTACCCCTATTTCTCCCAAAAAATATGGAAAAGGCTATAAATTTCTGACAAAAATGGGCTACTAGGGCCACGGGTCCTTAACTGGTTGTAAGAATGCTCTAGTTGAACCTTTAAGTCCCACTCAAGGTCATGATGCTCGAGACACCGTTGGTCTAGGCTTTGGGCTAGACAATAATACACCAAACTGTAGTCAAAGATTACTCATGTCTAGTGAATCGGAGGATGATGACTCTCCCATAATTGCTACTACTACACAAGATGAAGACTTTGTTCCTCTCACTTCCCTCCTTTGGGGAGAAGACATAGTTACTACTAATAATGAAGAAGCTTCTACCTCCCAACAATAGGAACAAGAAGGGTCTACTTATGAAGACATAAATAGAGGACGAATTAGGCAGAATATTGCTCATCTCATAAATAGGGGTCAAAGTACAGATTCTCATGAGTATGAATGGGAAAGCCTCTCTGATGCATCTTGCGAGCTAGGGGTGGATGTCATTCATGCCTATGCAACCCAACCCGATGTAGTCGAATGGTCTAGTATGAGGTCAGATGAGTTTGACTCACAACATGTCTCAATGGATCACGCTAGTTCCTCTAGGACTATTCCTGAGCTGGACTCTTTTGCGACATTTTCTATAGGCTCAACTTCACAGGTCACCAGAGATGACTCCTTCCATATCGATCACATCGAAACTTCTCCCTCACTCTCGCTAATTTACCCAAAGCTCATAGATTGGTCTATCCAAAATCAAAAACCTGAAATATGGTCTTTCCAAAATGACTATGAGATCGCTTGTTATCTAAACGCAATTGAACCTGTCATTTCTTCCACCTGAAAACCTGCGGTTAACATGACGAAATCAAATATCAAGTACCTCAGTCAAAAAATTAAAAGAAAAAATAAGCGATCAGACGGTGAAAACCACATTGTGGCGGTGTTTGACCCTCAAAAAAGTAAAAATAAAGATGTATCTAATGGTGAAAACCTCTCTGAGGCACCTGCGGATGAGGTACTTGGTAGTCTGCCAAGCTATTTCTAGGATAGATCTTCGGTTCTAGTCGAACCTACACAGCTTATCAACTTGGGAACAGAAGAATGTCCTCAGATTATCCATGTAGCTCAATCTTTGTCAGACAAAGAAAAGACACAGTTTGCTCAGTTCTTTCAAGACAAGAAGGTCAACTTCGCATGGACATACTCTGACATGTCAGGGCTTGATACAGATCTCATCATGCATCACTTATCAATCTCACCAGATGTCAAGCCTGTCAAACAAAAGTTAAGAAAAATGCATCCACATGTGGCTCTACTGGTCAAGACAGAGTTAGAAAAACTATTGAATGCAAACTTCATTAGGGCCATTGATTATGCTGAGTGGATTTCCAACATTGTACCTATCTCCAAGCATGACAAATCCATACGAGTCTATACTGATTTTAGAGATCTCAATAAAGCGTGCCCCAAGGATGACTTTCCACTACCAAACATCGATATGATAGTGGACATGACTGCGGGTTATGAGATGTACTCGCTCATGGATGGATTTTTTGGGTACAACCAAATAAAGATAGCTCCATCAGACTAAGAAAAGATAGCCTTTACATGTGCATGGGGTACCTTTTGCTGGAATGTCATGCCTTTTGCGCTCAAAAATGCTGGCGCTACATATCAAAGAGCAATGACAACCATCTTTCATGATATGATGCATAAAAACATGGAAGACTATGTTGATGACACACTGGCAAAATCAAAGAAACGAGACACACATCTCAAAGACCTTAGTTTGATATTGGACCATATGGAACAATTCCAACTTAGGTTGAATCCAAAAAAATGTGCCTTTGGTGTCACTTATGGAAAATTGCTAGGTTATATCATCTCAGCAAAAGGCATTGAGGTTGACCCTGAAAAGGTCCAAGCTATCATGGATATGCCTCCACCAAAGACTATCAGTCAGCTTAGAGGTCTGCAAGGATGGCTACAATCCATAAGAAAATTTATCTCTCAATTAGCTGATAAGGCTCAACCTTTCAATAAAGATCCGCATAAAGGATCTACCCATATTTGGAACAGTGACTATCAACAAAGCTTAGACCAAATCAAAGGCTACTTGGCAAAACCGCCAGTTTTGATGCCAGCCATTCTGGGAAAACCTTTGATTCTGTACATTTCAGCTACAGATTCTTCTCTAGGAGCACTCTTAGCCCAAAGTGATGAGACGGGTAAAGAAAGAGCCATATACTATATTAGTCGAACTTTGGTGGCTTATGAACTAAATTATACAAGTATAGAGAAGGCATGCCTTGCTGTAGTTTTTTCCTCCCAAAAACTTCGGCATTATATGTTGGCCCATACAGTTCACTTGATTGCCAAGATAGACCCTTTGAAATATTTATTAAGTAAAGCTGCACTTACTGGTCGCCTTGCTAAATGGATGATGATTCTTTCCAAATTTGACATTCAGTATGTTGGACGTAAGGCAATCAAAGGACAGACCATAGCTGACCAGTTGGCTGACTTCCCACTTGAAGATGTAGCACCTCTACAAATTGAGTTTCCAGATGCCTCAATCATGAACATTACTGATAGAACATGGAAATTTTTTTTTGATGGATCCCATACACAGAATGGAGCAGGAGCAGGGGTGTTGTTTGTTTCCCCTCATGGTTATACGATCCCAAAATCCTACAAATTATTGTTCCCATGTACAAACAATATTGCAGAGTATGAAGCATTAACAAATGGGATCAAAATGGCCCTTAAATGGCGAATAACTGAGCTACACATCTATGGGGATTCTCAACTGGTTGTGAACCAAGTGAATAATGAATATCAAACAAAGGATGATAAATTGATCCCTTATAAAAAGTTGATAGATGCTCTAAGGAACTATTTTACCTTTGTAACATTCCAACAAATTCCTAGAGCAGAAAACAAGGCTGTTGATGCTATGGCCACCTTAGCATCTATCCTCCAATTACAAGAACATGAATCGCGATTTGAGTTCCTGGTGGAAGAATTGCGTCATCCAGCCTATGATTCTTCAGATAACCAGGTGATCTACACTGTTGTGGGTCATGATTCCTCCCGCTATGTGGCTATTTTCTCCTACCTACGTGATCAGGTTATTCCCGAAACCCTCACGCACAACCAAAAACACCAACTCCTTCGTAATGCCTCACACTACACTTTGGTCTCTGGTGACTTGTATAGGAGGGGTCTAGACGGAACATTGCTTAGGTGTTTAGAGCTAGAAGAGTCCGAGAAGGCACTTGTCGAAGTCCACGATGGCATTTTTGGGGCGCATTCTAATGGCCTTGCACTTGCCCGAAAACTGCTTAGGATGGGTTATTACTGGCCCACCATGCAAGTTGATGCTGTGCGCTATGCAAAGTCCTGTTAGAAATGTCAGCTCCATGGTAACTTGATACATGCTCCTGGGCGAGAGTTAATCCCTTCTGTGACATATTGGCCATTTCAGCAATGGGCCTTTGACTTGGTAGGAAAGATCCATCCAAGCTCATCCAACGGTCATAAATTCATCATCACAGCAACGAAGTATTTCACTAAATGGGTTGAAGCTGTACCATTATCTGCTGCTACAGGCAAACATGTTGCCCTGTTTATACTGAATCACATCATTTGTCAATATGGTATCCCATCCTCTATTGTTACAGATAATGGAGGACAGTTCAAAAATGAAGACTTAAAACAGCTGTGCAAAAAGTTTCGAATTAAGCAACACTGGTCTTCCATTTACTATCCCCAAGGGAATGGCCAAGCTGAGGCCTCTAATAAAACACTGCTGAAAATCCTACACCACACAATTCACAATTCTGGGAAAGATTGGCACTTGCAAATAAATCCGACACTTTGGGCCTATAGAACCTCTATTCGTACTCCTACAGGAGCTACACCCTTTTCTCTAGTCTATGGCTCTGAGGCTGTACTCCCATTAGAAGTTGAAATACCTTCTTTGCGCGTCTCCTTGCATGGGTTAATAACCGATGAAGACCATAGAGCTATGAGAGTACAGGAATTAGAGACTCTGGATGAACGGCGCAAGGCTGCGTTTGATCACATGAGAGCTTATCAGAAGCGCATGTCTACACAATATAACAAAAAGGTTCACCCCCGTGAGTTCCAAGTTGGTGAACTCGTGCTTAGAGAGAATCCCAAAAATCAGCAAAATTGAGAACAGAAAGGGAAATTTGAACCTAACTGGTTAGGTCCTTACATTATCACAACATCATTTGGGTCTGGTGCTTACCAGTTGTCTACTTCAGAGGGTGAAGAACTTACAGAACCTATCAACATCCTACACTTGAAAAAGTTCTATACTTAGAGGCTTGCTGCTCAGCTATCTTGTATATATCTATGAGCCTGAAAAAATCTTAAAAATCATATATGATGCTGAAAAAATCCTAAAAAAAAATTAAAAAAAAAAAAAAAAAACTGTCAAAGTGGTGAAAACCTGGAAACAGGTGCTACTTGAAACCCTTGCACCTATGTCTATCAAACTCAATCATCCACTTCACTCCACATTTCCTGGCTTGGAATTGTTTCTTATCTTCATCTCGGGGGCATAGTTACTTAGCCTATTGAGGTATTCTTGTGCATTAGGGTTTCTTTGACAACTCACAAAACAATGTTTCTCAACACTACCCCCACCCACTTTGACATCAAGTGTTTTTCAACACTTTACAAATAGTTTACCTATGGTCTCTGATGTCACGATATTTCTCACTATCAGAATCAAGTCTTGAAGAAATGGCCAAGTGACTTACACACATGCACTTTAACACTTAAACGACTGAGCTATGCTGACATTTATCTACTTTGTGTGCTATCTATGATGATTTCTTTGCCATGTGTTCCCTCCCTAATAGTCTTTCGAGGATGTTATTGACTAGAAGACTAGGGGCATGGGGCATGTCTTCTTGATTTTTGCTTGTGGGTATACTTTGCTTGTCTATAGTGTTGTAAGAATTTATGCTGGTCCTATTCAACACATTGACTTACAAATGTATCATCCTTGACTGTTTTGCAAGACCACACTCAGGGTTTATCCTGGCGCTTATGCCTTGATACAGGTGTAATCTTGCTAAATTAAACTTAGAGAATCTAATCGTGTAGTAATCTTGACTTACATGTCTCTGATGCTTAGATTGGATTTCCACATACCTATCTGATATCGATCATATTCATATCCTCATAGTTATACTAGTGATGGTTGTATGATCTCATGATGTCCCTAATAAATGCTCAATGATGAAATTAAGAGTCTAAATGTTATGCGCTTCTTGCTGGTAAACCACTTTGCATATTAGCTTGCATTTTAGGTTCATTTTCTAGCTTAGTCTTGCATTCTTGCATATGGGGAGAGCTCTCTCTTCATCTTTTTGTGGACATATCAGCTAACTCCTTTCATATATTTCTTTACTTTCTTCTTGTTCATGTCTTTTCACCTTCTTAATCTTTCGCTTCATCTCTTTTCTATCTTGTCATCACATTATATAAAGTTTTGACCTCTTAAATAATTTCAACGTCCTAGATTCATTTTCGGGATCGAAATCCAAATTCGAGTTCATCTTGATGGTCAAAATTGTCTTTTAAAATTCTACCTTCTTCTGAGCAGTTAGCTGACCATTTGAGGTCTAATCTTTAAATCATCACTAGGGCATCTTCATTTCTTCATGTCTTCATCATTTCCATACTTCATATCTACTTCTATTCACCTTTTCACATCTAAATCCTCTTTCTATTCGATTTGACCTAATTTTTATGCTATATCCTTCAAGGTCAACTCTAGTCAAACTGGGGCATTTTATCAATTTCTTATAGTCATTCTTGGGTTCTAATCATTTATCTGTCATCTTGGACATTGCTTTATTCTATTTTTCTCATGTCTAGCAAGTTTTTGCATCCCCTTACCTCATTTCAATTTCGATCCCGAGGGGGCAGAAATACTCTATTGCTGATTGTTATAGCTATCTATTTCTTAGGAGCATTTGTTTGACCTTATCACTTGCTCTCAATCTATTCACTTTGCTAGGTGTTAAAATTCTTTTTGGATCCTAGCATCATCTTCCTAATGTTCAGTACTACCGCTATCAGGCTGTGCATTCAGGACTTGCTATCTATTTCTGCATTTCATTCTTTGGAATCATATATCTATATCTATCACTGCCTACTTGGCTTTCTATTTTCTTTGACATAATGTGTTCCCAGATCGATCACACATTAGTCAAAGAGGGGCAAATGTAATCACCTAAAAATGGTCATCTAGACTATTAGCCCCCTTCTCAGCATTTTGGCTAAATTAATTTAATCATTTACCTAGACCAAATTGCTAATAATCAATTTATTTGATTATAACCTATAGTTTGACTATGCTATCCTAAGTTCATTATTTGATTAAAAGAACATTTCCCCTTTTAATTAAATAAAAGACCCCATTCTTCTAACCCACTTAAAGTGCACACATAAAGACCTTTTTCTATTTTACAATTAAAAGAAAAGGCTTGTGAGACTTTTTGTCTTATGTGACAAGTCAACTTATATTCTATTGGTTGACTTGTGTGTGCACATGGATCACTCCTATTTTCGAATTCAACCGTTGATCATCCACCATATTCATCTTGATCTCCACCATCCGTACATCTTTAAAAGGGAGAGAGCTTTCCCCCTCAAAGGATCAATCCATCTTTTGAATATTGTTATGCTGCAGGTTTTCTAACAAGTTTCTTTGGAGCTTTGTGGAGAACTTCTATTTCTTGTCTACATTCTCTCATAACATAGCATTTTAGCTTAGATTCATGTTGCATGTTAGTTTAGCTTCTATTTTGCAATAATCTATCTCACATAGCTTAATAGTTGGATTGTAACACTCTCATACATGTTTTAGCATAGCTGCATTTTGCATTCTCATCTTAGCTTAATCTTCATTTGCATTGCATTCTTGAGGAACTCCTTGGGACATTTGCATTCTTGCATCTTGTCTTTGGAACCTCCCATTGCATGGTTTACTAGCAAGAAGAGTATCTCTAAGGCTCATCTAAGAGCCTTCTTATTCTTGAAATATACTCTCTTGCACTCCATGGATAGGGAGCTCTAAGCCGACATCCAAGCATTCCAAACTCATGGAATCGTTTAGATAGAAGGGTTTAGAGTGTGACACTTTCGAGTGTACATTTTGTTCCAAATAATAGAAAATTTCTCATAAATCATATACACCTATAAACATGTACTATTGACAAATGACCTTGATATCATGTCAATATACCAAAAAAACTTGCTACATTATTATTGAATGAAATTTATGCTAATTTATTTTTAATGACATTCATTATAATTTGTCACATTGATTTGTATTTTTTGAATTTGATGAAAGATCAACCCCATAGCTCCCAAGAATCGCCTACATGCAAACACTTGTCACAGAAAGAGAGAAGCAAAAGCTATCGAGGTTGGAATTCCTAGATCCATAGATGAGACATTCTTGACGAGAAAAAAGAGAGATTGTTAGTATCAAAAAAGTGAATCAATGTAATAATTACAAATAGAGATCATCCTTATAAAGGAGACCAAAACCCTAATAGGTAACTAACCTAGGTTGCATGATAATATTAATAAAAGAATTAATTATCATATGCCTAAAGTTTAGCTTAAGTGAAATAGAGTTAATAAGTGACATAATAACTAAATCAATATGATTTAATTAATAAGTAAATACTTTATTACTCTAACAGTATCATATCATAAATGTTTTAAGAATATCTCATTATTTCATTATCCCTAGGTAAGTATGTATACCTACATTCTTATTAGTGTTACAATTCAATTTATGGTGAGTTTTTTTTTTCTATTTTTATTTATAGTAGTTGCATTCAAGAGTGTTGGTAATAGGCATGAAGTGGTGGGTTGAACAAAACTAAAAACTTGAAACCAAAAGAAAAACTCAACTCATGTATCTCTTAGAATACAAACAAAAACTTCAAGAAAAAAATGTGTACAACACATACATTAGTCATAGTGCGCACCAAGATCTTTCAAACTACACCAAAAATGTAGAAAGACATTTCAAAAAATGTACTAAAATATTGGTAAAATAGTAAAATATAGAAAATTTGTAAGAAATTAGAACACTGTAAATAGAGCATAAATAGTCAAACATAAGATAAACATAAATTTACCATAGTAGATGATCAACCCATCTGAATGTAAGATTTTAGTTATTGAAACTCAAATCTAAGACACATCAATAATTTTTTTAAAAATTTAAATAGTTAAATTGAATAATGAGTTTCTCTAAACAATAATATATCTTAGAAGAATAAAATTTTGTCAAAATGCAGGAGCATTGTGAAATAGACTCTAATATTCAACCCAATATTCATAGTAAAGTGATCTTCAAATCTAACTTACAACAATTAAAAGAACATTTCCTTTTACCTAAACCTCTCATGATGTGGTCACAAAAAATAATCCACTTTTAATATAGTTATTTTCTCAAGATAAATATAATGAAATATAGGAATGGTGGGGTGATATCATTGGTTGAAAACAAAATATAAAATCTATGTCAAATAGTTGAAGATTGAGTAAAGCAATGGACTCTTTTTTTTTTTGCAAGACACATGCACTACATAAAAAATAGTCACTAGAACAAATGTCTCACATGCACGAGTTGTCAACAAATTTCTAACATTAAATTGATGGTCAATTGTATCAATCTTGCATGGCAGGTTTAGTTATTTGTACATGAATGCTCTTTGATATGCACTCCTACAATTCTATTTATTATTTCCCTTTTGAAATCTAATAGGATTTATAGAATTTCAAAGAAATACTAGTTGAGATAAATTTGATTTGATTTAGTCACATCTTCATATTTAACAAACATGATTTGATTTAGTTGAATATGATTTAATATTGTAATTCTTCTTTCATATAGAAAGAGCAAGTTTTCTACTCTAACTTATTATGTATAAAATAAATAGAATTAAACAAAATTCACAAAAAAGATATCATATAAGTTATTTTATCCAATGAAATGTCTTGTGTCCTCTCCATACAATAGTTTTGTTCAATATTGTTCAATATTATTAGGTTTTTAAAAATATTTGTAAAAAAAAGTATTGGTGATAGTTTGAACATTAAGCATAAAATTATCAAAAGAAAAATCCCAAACATAATGAATGGTAGAAAATTAAGTGATAATATAGAGAACAATGCTAGAGTGACAAATAAACTAAATAGAGAATTCATCTAATAATATTTCTAGAGAGAGAGAGAGAGAGAGAGAGAGAGAGAGAGAGAGAGAGAGAGAGAGAGAGAGAGAGAGAGAGAGAGAGAGAGAGAGAAAGAAATTACTTGTATAAAAAATAGTCTCTAATCCTAACTGCAGATTGTGTTTCTTACTTGAAATGTTTTTCATTAAGTAAAACAAGTTTTAATGAGTGTCTGAAACCCAACAATTAACAAAAGAAACTAACATTAAGTCTGGAGCATGAAGCTAACAACAAAGAAACAAAAAGCCATAGAAGGCTAGGAGAACATGACAATATAAAACAGAACCTCTGAAAGAGTAGGCAAGCCTAGCAAATAAAAACCCTAAAGAAAACTTGAAAAGCCAGGGGAACCAATCAGGGCACCATATTCTTGACCATGTCAATAGCCTTGAGCTCCACCATTTCCATAGTCTCAATCGCTTCACTAATCAGTTGAATGTCATTAGGAGAGTCTTCCCCATCCCTATTCTTCTTGTTCAAACTCGTTCTATTGATAGGGAACTCATCTTGGGGGTTGAATTCATCTTTTGTGTCCTTGTTGTCTTTATTTCCCATGTCTTCTTTGACCCCTATGCTAACCTCCATCATAGCATGCAACTATTTGATATTATCATTTAAAGCTTTGATAATATGGAAGCTCTAGTTAGCAGTGTTGTGGAGAGAGCTCTCCATTCTATCCATTTTTTTCCCACCTTGGTAACCTAGTTATCCAGGTTGTTGGTTCTATCATTCCTACCTTCCCCATCCTTCCTTTCTAGACCCTACAACCTATTTTTTATCTCCTCAATCTCATGAAAAATTCACTTGATAGACCAAAAGTTATCCACCATGTTGTTCCTGGCATTATTGAGGAGATTCATCTCCACTTCCTTGGCATTATCATTGAGAATCACCATGGCCAAATCAATGAGCTCCTCTAGATGAATTCTGCCATCATTTCCCTCCAAGACCTTGGGTTGAATAGTTTCTCTGATAATGCCCATTTTTGCAATATGAGTTTCAAAGTTTCTTTAGATCATTTTCCTGCCCTTTGAGCCGAAAGTACAGGTTGTTTTTTCTATGCCATAATCCTCATTTCTCTCTTCTTGGGCATGGAGGGGGAGTTCCTATCCCTTACCAGAATCTTAATCCACATCCATGTCATTGCCCCTTCTCATCTTACTTGAAATGTTATCAAATCAACAAAAAACATTAATATTGAAAAATAGAGAAGCAATACTCAAGAAGAAAATAGATAAGATAAGAAGAACTAGCAACTTGATATTATTGAATAATGGAAGCCTAATTATACAGCTGAATGAACAACCTACATTCCTAAAATATTGCAAAGGAGATTGACAACAAATTGTTAAGAGGTTGATAACACACTAAGAGGATTTGACACCACAAAAAGAGTAATGGACATGTGGACTACTCTAGACAAGTAACTAGATCTAAGAGAAAGATCTACAATTAGTCATTTGTTTAACCTAAAACTCTATGATATGACTACAATTAAACTAAAGTCTTGTTGCCAACAACTCAAACTTGAGCTGTCACATGTGCAATTGGTTATTCATTATTCTAACACTCTCCCTTAAGGAATAACCAAATTTTGTTTGACCCTTAACATCTCTCTAAATGTTACAAACTTTATTTTTTCCAAGGACTTAGTAAATATATCAGCTACATTATAATTGGTATTACAATAGTTAAAATCTATCTCTTGAGACTGAATTTTCTCTCTTACAAAATGATGTTGTGTTTCAATATGCTTTGATCTTGCATGATAAATAGGATTTCTTGCAAGTTTGATTTTACTTTGATTTTCATATTTGATTGAAGTAGGCCCCTCTTCCTTTTGTCCCATATCTTCAAGAATTCTCCTTAGCCAAATTGCTTTATAGGTAGCACTACACATGCTTTGTATTTAGCTTTAGTAGATGAAAGAGAAATAGTTGGTTGATTCTTGCTGATCTAAGAGACAACACCTGATCCTATGCTAAATGTATAACCAATAGTTGATTTATGATCATATGGATCTCTTTCCCAATAAGAATTAGAATAACTTATCAACTCAACATTCAAACGGTTAGTATATTCAATGCCAAAAGAGATGTTGCCTTGTTCATTCCAATGAACCTCAAGAGGATTTGACTAAGTATGTTGGCAAAATATGAAATATCAGGCCTTGTAGTGGTTAAGTAGTTTAGACTTCCCACCATCTACCTATGCAATGTCCCACTGACTTCTTAAGTGTCACTATCATAAGAGAACTTGAAATTTTGTTCCAATGGAGTACATGTTGCTTTACAATCATGCATATTAAACTTTTAGATTAACTTCTTTGCATACTTACTTTGAGTAATCAAAGTCCTACCATTTTGTTTCCACACTTCAATTCCTAAGAAATCATGCATTTTGCCAAGATCATTCATTTAAAATGCCTATGATAAAGCTGCCTTGATTGCATCAACCAAGTTTATAGAAAATCTTATTATGATTAAGTCATCCACATACAAAGAAATCAAAACAACATGCCCCTACTCATCATTCTTTAAGTATACATTTAGATCATTTTTACTCTTGATATATCTTTCTTGAAAGAAGAATGTATCAATTTTTTCATACCATGATCTCGGTACTTGTTTGAGACCATAAATACTCTTTTCAACTTACATACCAAATGCTCTTTCCCCTATTTTACAAAATCTTTAGGTTGAACAAGATAAATTTCCTCTCTTAAATCACTATTTAAAAATGTTAGTTTAACGTCCATTTGATGAAGAACCCCAATCAAATTTAGTAGCAAGTGCAATCATTAGTATAATAGTATTCATTTTAGCTATTGGTGCAAAAGTATCTTCATAATCAATTCCTTCCTTTTATGAGTACCCTTTTGCAACTGATCTAGCTTTGAATTTATCAACAGTTCCATCAACATTAAACTTTGTTTTGAATAATCATTTACAACGTATAGGAATTTTATTTGCTAGTAGTTCAGTTAGTTCCCAAGTTTCATTATTCATAATTGAAACATATTCTTCATGCATTCCATTCATCCATTCTTTATGATTCTTAGCTTCTTAAAATTTTTGAGGTTCATCTACACTCATTATGTGAGTCATTACGTCATAATCATTATACTTGATTGGTGCCTTGATTTTCCTTATAGATCTTCTTACTACTTCATTATTGAATAGAGTGACCTTAGCTTGAATTGTATCATGCCCAATTTGATCACAAGTTTTTTGATCTACAATATTTGAACTTTCATTGTCTTCTTCAAATAGTTTCAGTGAAATAATTTTGTCCACTTTATCTTCTTCTTGAGTTACATCATATGTAAATTCATGAAATATAATATCTCTACTAGAAAATAACTTATGAGCAGTAGGATTATACATCTTGTAGGCCTTGTGATCAATACAATAACAAACAAATATACATTTGAATGACTTTGAATCAAATTTCCTTCTATTCTTTTTTGGAATATGACAATATGCCTTCCAAAAATTCTCAAATGACTAACAACTAGCTTAATTCCAAAAGAACTTCATTAGGAGTTTTGTTTTCAAGATACTTGGTAGGTCTTCTATTTAAAAAATAGACAGATGTATTAACTACTTCACATTCAACTATTATTCTATTTTTTCTTTCAGCTACACCATTTTGTTCAGGACTATGGGCAATTGCATATTGCTTAAGAATTCCATTATCTTTGCAATAGTTCACAAAATTATTTGAAGTATACTGCCTCCCTTGATCTAATCTAAGAATCTTAACATTGTGTGTTATTTTTTTTTCTACAATTGTTTTTAATTCTTTAAAATATTCAAAAACTTCACTATCTAGTGCAATCATCAACAAATATAAGAAAGTAAGATGTTCCCCCAAGTGATCGAGTTTGCATAGGACCACACACATATGTATGCACTAATTCAAGAATAGTTTTTTCCTTTACATTGGTTCTTACTGGAAATTCATTTCTATGCTTTTTGCCTAATGCACATCCATCACAACTAATTTGTTCATCCTTAAATATTGGAAGACCTTGCACCATCTCTTTTCTTTGTAGATAAATTAAATCTTTTAAATTTAAATGACCATACCTTTTATGCCATAGCTCCTTAGTAGATACACATGTAGTAGTCATTGCATGATGACTTTCCATTTTGACATCAAGTTTATACAAACCTCTCATCTTGATTCCTTCAACAATCACATTATTGTGATTTTCCATATCTTTAACTTGAAAACATGTCTTCAAGAATTCAACTTTTAGACCTTGATCAATAATTGTTGAAACTGAAATCAAAATTTTCTTAGTTCCTCGGACATACATAACATTAGAAAGTTTCTTTACATGACCATTAGGTAGTTGTACAATTATATCACCACGTCCTTTTGCATCATGTGACCTATTATCTCCTAAATAAATCTTTCTACCATCATCTTTCTCTTGAATTTTTTTGAACTAATTTCTATGACATGACATGTGGATTGATGCCTCTGAGTCTATAAACTAATCCTTACAATCACTTGATTTTGCTGAAAGAGCGTAATTAGAGACAAACAACTTTAAATCATGAAGGTGTTCATTTATTGTATTATCACTATTCACAAAATTACCCTCATATTTATTATTTTTGGACTCATTATTTTTCTTTTTGCAACATTTGTATGCATAATGACCAAGTTTGCCACAATAATGACAATTTCTATTTTTCTTTACATTTGATTTTGATGTTGTCCCATCATGATACCTTTTTTCTTCTTTGTTCCTTTGATTGTCAAATTTATCCCTTTCTTTGTTCTTTGACCATTGCTTGCATGTATATGGCTTTTTGTCTTTCACCATCAAAGTTGACTCTACCCTTTGAGATCTTTCACCCACATGCTTCTTTCTCTCCGCTTCTTGCAGAAGGATACCTGACGAATTCTCAAAATAAGGCGTATTTTCTCTTGCAGTCAAACTAGTAATGAAAAGATGATAGTCACTAACCATTCTATTCAAAGTAACTGTTACTAGATAATTACTAGATACTTTTTCACCAACATCAACTAACTTATCCATCAATTCCTTAACACTTGATAGAAATTCACTAATGCTTCCAGTTACTTCCATTTTGATAGACAATAATTTTCTCTTTAAAAACAAATTTCTATTTGAGTTGGTAATCTTATACGAACCTTTTAAAGTTGACCATGTACCACTAGAAGTAGTGATGTCTCTTATGTGAGGGATAAATGAGTCTTTTACTAACATGCACAAGATAATCTTAGCTTTTAATTCTCTTTTCTACCAATCTTGGACAATAGTTGCTATTGTTGTAGGTGTAGCAGGCTTGGCCTCTTTGCCATTTACAATGGCCCAAACATTATGTGCCTCCTTTAGAGTCTACATCTTGAACTTCCAATTAACATAATTGGTAGAATCTAACTTATTTGATTTAGTTAGATAAGAATTTACAAGATTGGCCATCACAAAACAAGAGAAAACTAACAAGATTTTTTTACCAAAAAAAAAATTCTTACACTTGAGAGTACTATCACAATGAGTACTCTTCCCAAATAACACCAATGATATCAACACACTAGCTGATATTACTTGCAACAACTCCTTTTGCAAACATATTGCAGTTTCAACACTCCAAAGAATTTTTGGAAACACCACTAAATAAATTTCAGACTTGGCTGTGATGCCATATTGAAAAATCAAGAAGCAATACTCAAGAAGAAAATAGACAAGAGAAGAAGAACTAGCAACTTGATGTTATTGAATAATGGAAGCCTATTAATACACCTGAATGAACAACCTACATTCCTAAAATATTGTAAAGGAGATTGACAAAAAAATGTTAAGAGATTGACAATGCACTAAGAGGATTTGACACCAAAACAAGAGCAATGGACAAGTGGACTACTCTAGACAACCAACTAGATCTAAGAGAAAGATCTACAATTAGTCAGTTGTTCAAACTAGAACTCTGTGACATAACTACAATTAAACTAAAGTCTTGTTGCCAACTTGAACTCAAACTTGACTTGCCACATGTGCAAGTAGTTATTTGTTATTCTAACACTCAATACATTAATACAAAACTCAATGCAATAAAAATATCTTCTTTATGTAAGCACTGTATGAATATCTAATATGTGCATGTATAATAAAATACTGATATTATATTTACCTATCTAATCTATGTATCTATAATGAAAGACAATACATTTTAAGAATGAGGTTACCTTCCTCCGGGGAAAGATGTTAATGCTTAATATCAGGGTGAAGATAATTCACCCATGGCATTTTGCACCTCTTTCCACTTTTTTAAAACCTTGATATCTAAATCAATGTTTTTCTCCATTTATCAATTTATATTCTATATTAGATTGAAATATATAAATATATCAAGAAAATTTAGATTTTTTGGGTGTTACACCTTTAACTTTACAAAACTATTGGTAGTGTAATTTGTACAATTTATAGAGTTTAACATTAGTCTATTATGTAACCAAACAATAACAACAAATTTATACCCGATACATAAAAATATGGAGTAGTTTCCCAACGTTTCATATTTAAGAATAGTTGTATATAATATATGACATATTTCATAACATTTATTTAGACATGTTGAAGAAATTGAAATTGAATAATTGACCATTTTCTATTCATCTGGAGGCCCAAACGAAAGAGGAAAAAACAAACAAACAAAGAAATCAATCCCCAACCAAAATGTAGCCTCAGCTACAGTACTAACCTACAGATTTCCATTTGAATAGAATGAAGATCATTACCTTTGCATTGGTGGATCAGTCTAATATGCAGACACAGAATCATTAAACCATAGTTATCGTGGCCTTAGTCTTGGTTGTGCATCCTTATTTCTATAGTGGTCTCCATGAATATTTCTCATCACGGGGACCTCTTTTCTTCTTTAGGGTCGATGTCATAAAAATAACTCATCACAACTAAAAACTAGAGGTTTTGTCAAAATATTGCCTACCAAAAAGTTATGGGCAATTGGAACTTCTCATATCTCAAATATAAAAATGAATACCAATGCATTTAGTGCATGTGTAACTCCATTTATTTTCATCAATTTTGTGTCTGCTTCAACTATGAAGAATTCTCTACCAGTGACCTTGTGTTTTTCTAGTTTACACACATACCTTTAGGGTAGCACAAAGTTTACAAGTCAATATATGTCGTTCAATTTTGGAGAAAATCTAGGATAGGCAGTGATTTTGAACCCTAAGGTCTTCTTTTTCTAGTATTTCAGTTTTATCCATTTGATTGGTTGCCTAGGACCTTTTGTGCACGACGATAGCTAGGATTTTAAGATTTCACTTAGAGATAGATAGGAATCCTATGTACTAATGGAAAGTGATGCCAACACCACCACAAAGGAGAGGTGAAATAATCCCCAAAATGTGAGTAATTTGGGCCTTACAACAATCCTTATTACACACATTTATCACTTTCTGAAGGGGTCATGTACATGTTCACTTTGTATCAAGAAAAAAATATTTTTTAAAAGTTTGTTATTTGAGTGACAGGGGTTAACAACAGTTTTAGCTTTTGTCTACAAATGCCTATGATACATAGCAAAGAAGCCATATAACTAAGTTGAAGTTTAATGCATTTATGAATTCATATGGTTTTACAAATTAGAGTGAATCACTATCCAAGGATAATATGTCACATATTTTTAAAATGGGGATAGACTATGACATTTGAAGGGAATGTTGTTGTAATAAAATGAAATCATAGCATGAAAACGTGAAGACGATGTTATTATTTCAAAAGATCAAAACATAGATTTAAATTGATTGTTATAATACAAAAGAAAGTAAAAAACAAATAACAATACTTTTTGAAAAAGAGTCCAAGTTTCTATCTAAACATGTCATTAAGCATAGCAAAAATGCATTTTTCTTGATTATGAATGGAAGGAGCTAAAATTAGTAATAAGACAAAGAGGAAATAACATTGTTATAAATAGTTGAAGGTGCATCATGTTAGAATAAATGTTTCTTATCCATGAAAATAAAGATTCCCAACTCCTTTTATATTTGTGAAGCACACAATCCTTGACAATCAACAAGGATGACTTGATAACAAATCTCTTTTATTGTTTACCTCATACATATTGCACTCCTTCAAACCACATATCTTCGAGGCACTTTTTCAAACAATTTATGTCAGACAACTTGTAATGATAATACCTTGCAAAGATCCCCCTTCCACTAAGCTTTATACATAAGATAAAAGACCTTTGTCTAGGTTGCGCAATGTGGCTATACTTGTTGATTACATTTGGTCAAAAGTTTGTGAAGTCTTTTTAACAAATCCTTTTTGTATATATCCTCAATCACAATATTTCATGATATAACATTTCTATGCATGGTATCATGTCAAACAATTTGGGGCCTTGAATCAAATATTTTAGGTGTTGTTAGAAGTAGTAATATATCCTTGATTGTATTTATTCATTTAATTGGGATAAACGAAGGTATCCCTTATGTAATTTTTTCCCTCTTGTCCAAGTATGAGGACATGTCACTCATTTGTCCTCTTTTCCATGTGTGAGGATGTGTCATTTTGTATTTCGTTTTTAAAGAATTTTTTATCCTCCTTATGAGGATGTTGACACTTACACACACTTATTATGGTTGTTCACATTCATAGATTGGTGAGTTACTTTTGTAACCCCTCTTCTCATCTCTATTCAAGAGATGCTCTTCTCTCTCATTTCTACAACTTCAACACATTAGTGTTATTGCACTCAACTACTTGCTCTGTCTCATTCTTTAGACACTTGCGACATTCATAATAATACACAGAGGGTTTTTCCCTTGATTTGTCCCCGTCAAAAATCTTGTCTTCTCGTGTTCTCTGGACTGCTCTTCTAAAGCATTGAGTTTTATTGTAACTATCTTCAGAACAAAACTCTCTTGAATTCTTTCATTTCATTTCATTTCATTTCTTTCATATTGAATAATTTCTTTCATGGTATCAGAGCTATTCAATCCTTGTTTGAGTGTTTGTTTGAAAGTTACCACATTTTCGAGACATTGTTGTTGAGAGGAGAGAAGCTTGAGCTTCATTTATAATTTTTGTGTTGCGGGTTTTTATGGTTATATAGTTTTTCTTATTATTTCTAACCCTCTTTGGAAGGCTTGTCGCTAAAGAGTCATTTTTATCATCTAACCCATTTTATCTTCTCTTATTTTGGAAGACTTATCGTCAAAACAAAGATAAATGTTGCTTTATTTTCATTGTATTAACATTGTTCATTACAATTAGGAGTTGTTGTTTTCACCAAGATGGATGAAGGAAGTATTTTTGCATTCTGTGTTAAGAGAATGGTGGATAGTATGAACAACCAAACTAAGTGTCTTGTTGTGGAAGCGATTTTGATGGAAGTGAAGCTGGGCATCCAGAAGTTACATCTGGAGGGGATTCTCATATTATAGTAAACAGCATTCTAAAGAGAGTTTGGAGAGTACTTAGATAAATATATTAAACAAATTAGAAACTTTCTCAATGAAGTGGATGACTTCAAAATCTCTTATGTGTCAAGAGAGGCGAATTCACTAGCCGATAGACCATCTAATGTGGGGGTGGCAGGATCATTACAAGATAATTCTGAAATCATTGAAGACTTTAGCAATATCCCACCTCCAAAATTGGACATGTGACCGATCCAAGCATGATGTTTCAAATCATTGAAGTAAAAGGGGGACAACTTCCAGTGCAATTGGCATATGTGACAAGGCCCAGATACGCAAGGCAATCATGATGAACGCAAGGAAAGGAGCCTTCGAGGGGCTTCATGGTGGTTCTTTTATTGAAACCACTATTTCATTAAGCTGTTGAAAGAAAAAGTTCTTCATTGTGCGGTGCGTCATGATCTGATTTAGCTTCATGGAGACCAACTTGTCACTGCATATTGTGGGCCAAATTCCTTCATTTGTTGGGCCAATCTCTGTCAAACGACTCAGGAATGTTTTCAAGGTAGATGCTGAGGAGTTTTGGGAAGCTTCATTTCTGATTTTTGGTGAGGAGTACCTGAACCACGACTGGAGGCCACACAATAATTTGGAGATTTCTTCTTTGTTTTTGGCCTTGGAGTTGACGGTGGTTGATTCGACGGTATTATTGACAAGTTAAGCTGGGTGTTGGGATTCACATGTGTAATGGCCCCTGGCACCTCATTGCGGGTAGTCTTGGTGAAATACAACCTCTGATGACCCTGCTGAGGTTCATTTGCATATTGCCTGCAGGGGCTAGTGTGAGCTATTGGGATTTTTGGATGCCTGCGGTCAATCTTCACCCCTTGATGAAAGTGGTTGTCCCTTAGTTCATCTTCAACTCCTTGGCAAGCAATGTGGTGGTGCTGGTTTAGAGGGACGGGGTGTTGCTTCAGTGGGTGTTGATGGTTCCAGTGGAATTTCCAAATTTAATCTAGTCTCGTGAGGCTCTCTAATGAAGGCCATTCTTAAATATCACACACTAAGGAAGAAATTAAGCTTAAAAAAAAAGTCAACTTTGACTGTATAACACTTTTACTTTAGAAATGAAGCTTAGTATGTGATGTTTAAGCCATCCATCTAATGACTATGGTGAATTTTGGCATGTATTCTGTAACTAATTTTTTAGCATTGTCCCAAACAATGCGTTTAAATGTATTTGGTGGGCTTGGATAGGTTGATCTCTAGGGGTTTTTAGGTGTTGGTGAATATAGCCATACATTGGCATTTTATGTAACAATCTTTTATATTAATACAATTTTTTTATTCTCAATTTAATTTAATTTAATATTTTTTTGTAGGTCATTTGTTATCTATCTTGTCGCACTACAATATTCTTCTTCATCATTAATATTTCTTTTATTGTGCAGGCTTGAATAATAAAACTTGTTATTAGTTTTATATTGATTTGTGCTTTTGAAAATCTCAATAAATTCATCCAATATCGTGTTCATATTTAGAATAGTTATTTTATCCTCTACAATTTATTTTTATAAAAAATAATATTAATCCATCCTTGTTTGAGTCAAATGTATTTTCAATATAGATAATTGTATATCTTATCATCAAATTTTCTTGCATCCTTTCTTTAAATATTCCTATAAGTTTATTTTACTACTGTATATTCTCCTTTGTTGTTTGATACCTTTTGTGAAAACTTTGTTAACTCATTCAGAATGAAGCTTGTTCCAAGTTTATGCTAAAGTTTTCAATCTTTAATTATTATTTTTAGAGAAGAAAAAATAGGAAATAACTTCGTTCTAAGTGTTGCATAGAAATCTTGCATACATTTCAAATGAAGAGATTCAATTCAAGTTACTACTTTTATATTATAAATGACCATTTTGTTCATAAAGAGTGGTTAGATCAAGGCTCCTCTTAAAAAAAATGGTTAACACCTATACAAATTGCAAGTGTGGTGTTATATGACCATTTAATTTGACAACTATTTAATTTGGCAGTTGGTCACCTCTTTTGACTATCCAAATATTTCCTACTAATGTCTCTGCAAAGAGAATGATCCTACATAGTTGCCTCCTCTTGCTACTACTTCTCTGCAAAGAGTAGGATATCAAATTTTCTGTGCTCAATATTATTTCTTCCTTCATTTCACTGTGTCTTCACAAAGAGAAAAATTTAGTTCAGGAACTTCTTGCACAAATCTGTTGTGAACCTTATCTGTAGACTAACTTCTTTAGTCTTAAACATCACACACTAAGGAGGAAATTAAGGTTGGAAAAATAAGTCAACTTTGACTATTTAACACTTTTAGCATAGGAATCAAGCCTTAGTGTGTGATCTTTAAGTCGTCCGCTTCAAAAATTGTTATCCCATCACACCATTTCGTGGTATCTCATGATAGACCAAGTGTGACAATAGCGCTCACCATTTATTGTCCCTATGATTGGAATAAAGAAAACATCATACTTCTTTCTTAGGTCATTAGAAAGAGGTACACTCATTTAGTTCCATAACACTCCCAACTTTGTTCATAGACATTTTATCTAGTTGTTGGTGCACTCAATGTTAGTTATAATTAAAAAGATTAGATATAAAAATCTTCCTAGCACATCAATTAGATGCTAATAAAGTACTAATTCAGCCACTAACATTCAAAGATTGTTTTAACATATGAATATATATCCTATGTTTATGCCTTAATGCATATTTTTAAAATATTAAAAATGTGAGTTATCTTTACTTCTATTGGTTAAGACTAAAAATAATGAGGAAAAACAATTATTATTATGAATAAATTCATAAATTTTAGAAACTCTTGGACAAAACAAAGTAGTTTGATAATAAATATGTTGGAGTCTTGGCTTTGGAAGGTTCTGGAAGTGAGAAAGCTTCTGGTGAACACACCATAAAAAAGAAGGAAGTAGGAGGCAAGCCATGGTTAATTATATCAACAAGTGAAAGCAAAATTCATTTGCAATCACAACTCAAATCATCTTCACACCAACAAATCTGATAAAAATGTCTACCAAATGATTTAAAATCAAAATTTCCAATACAAATTTAACCTCTAGAACTCACCTATTTTTCCTCTCAAGGTTTCAACTAGCCCATCACAATAAATGCAACAATTATGATTTGAATGAACTCCAAGTCTCACCAACCCAAAATCCAAAAACCAATTCAATGTACATCGGTCAAATGCACATTAGGACTTGCAACTCTCCATTGTCTTCTATTCATCCTGAAGCAAATTGAAACAAATGATTATGCCCTAGCTCTCCACTACCCTTCACACATCATAAGGAATTTTGTATCTACTCATAGTATCTCCAATTGCTCTTGGTTTTCACATAATATGCATTGTTCAAATTAAAACAATTTTTGTTTTTGTCCCCAGTTTAATTTAGCATCTGGGGAGTAATCTAGAATAGCCAAGAATTTTCCATGGGCCGAGATAGGAATGATACACACATTTTGATGTCCATTTCCTCTAGCTTGTTATAGTTTCTACACATTTGAACACCAAATACACTCAAAATTGACTAATGCTACTCTTGGCATTTGGTTTCATGCAATTCAAAACTTTTGAGCACATATCTAATGATAAGCATGGATGACCATTAATCCAACATACTCTCCTACTGCACTAGCATTAGGTTGTACAGAGAAGGAGTTGTTGGAAATTTGTTCAGCGCTCCGCTCTGAATTTGTGACAAGGGCTTAATTGCCTCCTGTGTACTATAAGTTGAGTGGTTGCATAGGGCATTAAGAGGTCAATCTTTTGGTGTAATGACAACCTTTTCCTTTCTAACAATTGGTATTAGAGCTTGGTCACAAGTTCGAATCCTCAGACCCTCGGGTAATGCTGAGGGAGAGATTGTTGGGAATTTGTTCAGTGCTCCCCTATGGATTTGTGAGAAGGGCTTAATCACCTCCTGTGTACTATAAGTTGAGTGGTTGTATCAGACATTGACAGATCAATCTTTTGGTGCAACAACAACCCCACTCTAACAAGAATTAAACCCTATGATTTCACAAAGTTGTCCCAAAATATTGAACATTTCCTGCATTGACATGTGCATGCTTAGTTGTTTTGAAATAAGAATTTTTTTTAACAACACACATTGTCTCTAGGTTTCTTATTGGGAAACATCTATCTAACCTAATAACTAGTAGCTTGATTTAGAGGGGCAAAAGGATGAATATAAAAAATGTTGGGCCAAGTAATCGACACCATCTTTGCAGTTTTGTTCAATTTCATTGTATAGGATCCCAATGGTATCGTACTATGGTACAAGGAAATATCTTTTTCTTGTAACCTATGAATATACCATAGCAGATCATGCTTTGTATGATACTTGAAAGTAAAAGCAAAATTTACAAGAAAAAAAGAAAAAACCATTTTATGAAAAGAAATAATACCGAATGAATACATTTCACCTTAGACTTTACATGTTAAAAATTGCACGTGTCAGATAAGGACTATCTCAGAGAAGGTGCTCAAGAATGGCAGGGTCAACATCTGGTGTGAAGGACTCTTCTTTAAAGTTCACCTAGGTGATGCAAGCAATTTATTAGAAAAATAATATATGGTAAGATAAGGGATGCAAATGTACTTATAGATTTACTTCCTACAAAAACTTTAAGCAGCTTATCCACATTCCATGAGGTGGTTGTTTCATCAAAATAAACATTAATCTACAACATTCATGTTGATGCATTAGCATTTAACATTTAGGAACACCAATCTAACAAATTCAAATATAATCATTTCCTATATAAAAAATACAAGTCAACATAAACCCATATATTTAATTTTCTGTTCTTGATGAGCCTTCACAGGATTGGGATCTCCACCTAGTTAAAAAATAGTAAATCCTTGTAAAGTAAAATTAGAATTTGCACATAAAATAATCTTCTCTCTAATAATTTTTCATTCTATGTGAATTAGGAACTAAGTTAATGGTTCACATAAACACTCTTTTTGTTGATTCTACTTCTTACAGACACCTTGTAGGAAGTTTGAATTAACTCACTCTTACAAGATCTAATATTGCATATAGTGTTGGTTTAATTTTAAGGTTTATGTCCAAACCTCAACAAAAACACTTTCAAGTTGATAAAATAATATTAAGATATATCAAAGGAACTATTAATGTAGTATTTTTTTAGCATGCAAATTCTAATTTCACTTTACAAGGATTTACTAATTTTGATCTAGGTGCAAATCCCAATGATGGGAAATCTACTTGTGGCCAGTATTGTTTCTTTATTGGCTCAGGTGTTATATCTTGGAAAAGTAAGAAAGAAAACTTTGTTTCTCTATGTTTTATCAAATTTGAATATAAAATTTGTACTAATATATCTAAAGAAGCTCTATGGCTTAGAAGAATACTTGAAGACTTGGGTCTACCTCGACAAGAACCTACACCTTTGTATCATGACAATCAAAGTGCAATAGCCTTGGTAAAGAATTGTATCTTCCATGCAAAATCAAATCATATTTCTCCCCAACACCACATCATTAGAGAGAAAATTGAAGAAAAAAAGTGTCCCTCATCTATTGCAAGGGTGAAGATTAAGTTATTTATATTTTGATAAAGCCTCTTTCTAGAGAGAAATTTGAATTTCATTGTAAAAATTTGGGTTTGATACCCATTGATGCAATCTCTCCAAGTAAATATTAAATGGGGGTGTTAGAAGTAGTAATCTTTCCTTATTATTTTTATTTATTTAATCAGGACAAACCAAGGCATCCCTTATGTAATTTTTTTCCTCTAGTCCAAGTGTGAGGACATGCCACTTATTTTTTCTCTTGTCCATGTGTGAGGACGTGTCATTTTGTATTTCTTTTAATAAGGAAAATAGTTTATCCTCCTTATGAGGATGTTTCCACTTGCACACACTATTTATGAATATTCAAATTCATAGATTGGTGAGTTACTTTTCTAACTCCTCTCCTCATATATATTTAAGAGATTATCTCCTCTCTCATTTCTACAACTTCAATACATTTATGTTATTGCAATGAGCTACTCTCTCTCTCTCTCTCTCTCTCTCTCTCTCTATATATATATATATATATATATATATATATATATATATATATATATATATATATATATATATATATATATACTGATATCATAAATTGGGATGTGTATAACATAGTTTGAAATATCATTCTTTGTCCATATCCTCCCCTTTACCATCTAACATATCTTCTCCTATTAATAAAAAAATAGTTTGACCTAAACTTCTTCATACTAAGGTGATTACTAGATCTAAATATAGAAAGAAGCATAGTCAAAAACTTAAGAATCTTCCATTTTGGATGTATCAAAACTACTATGATCACTCTAGTAGTGATTAAGCTTTACATTAAAAGGTTCAATAACTCATTGACATTGAGGTTATTCACATATCTTATCATAATGAGCTCTAGTAGGGTTTAAAATAACATGCATGCACCTTGAATGGGGTTTAAAATGTACAATATATTTTGAAATTAATAAGATAGGGTATTTTCCTTTATCACAAATATATCTACCTTTTTAATGATCAAATAATGTATCTCAAGATGTGAACTCAATTGGTGAGTACTAATCTCATTTTCGTGTACTAAATTTATAATTGAACCCAATCTAAGATAATAAGCATGATGAAGGATAGATCTAAGATAATGTCACATGATAAACAAATAACATGCATGCACCTTGAATGGGGTTTAAAATGTACAATTTATTTTGAAATTAATAAGATAGGGTATTTTCCTTTATCACAAATATATCTACCTTTTTAATGATCAAATAATGTATCTCAAGATGTGAACTCAATTGGTGAGTACTAATCTCATTTTGGTGTACTAAATTTATAATTGAACCCAATCTAAGATAATAAGCATGATGAAGGATTAGGAAACGGTTTGAATAGTTGAGTCATTTCTTTTTTTTAAAGAATTTATAACTGTATAACTTTCCATAATTGTACCAATATAAATAAATAAATAAAGTAAAGTTGAATATAATAAAGACTCGTTGGATTAAAACTTCATCAGTATATGATGTAAATTTAACAATACATTCCTAGATTTTACGAGTTTAAGACAACATGAAGGAAATCATTGCAAGCTTAGGGACACAGATGGAGTTGTTGAAGAAAAGAGTTGTAGAATTGAAAATTGTTAGGCCTGTAAAGATAGAGGTGGTAAATGACCCTGAACAATTGAGCATAATGTTTGTGATGTGGAGAGTAGATCCAATGCTAGTGTATCAAGTCACTTTTGATGATAAAACCATGCAGTCAATTTTAAGGAGATTAATACAATAATTTTGTTGGACTTGAATTGAACTGAGCTTTAAAAATTAGTCAAGATCTATTAAACCTCCTTGCAGTTTCATTCCCTAAGGTTGTTGTGTGGTGTTCAATATTCAAGTAAATGTTGATAAAGCCTTGTGAATCAACAAGAAACCCTTCCATGTGTTATGTTTTATTGTTAATTTTTGAGTCACTTAAGTTGAGGGTATAAATATTGTCAAGGGGGGCATTAAATTATTTCCAAGTTCTTCATATTTATCTTTCTGGGGGTCATGTTTAATTTCTCCAAAGGTTACTTAGTCTATTATTATCCATGGGTTATGCCTTAGTTGTACATAAGTGTGGTAGATCCTCCTTTTTTTGTACATGCAATATATTATCATGTTTTCATTATGTTTCTTATGAGACCATCAAAAGTTGCCATAAAAAATGATGCCATATGTCATGTTGGTTGGGTCCACTAGTCATGTTTGTTGATTGAAGATCAGGAAAGATCAATAATTCTCATGTTTTCATTATGATTTTGATGACATCAAAAAAAGTTGTTGAAAATGCAACATTCTTCCATGTGCTCCTAGACTTGTTGAGGATTCAACTTGGTCTAGATTTTCCTTCCTTTCACCTAATTGGTTCGCAGATCTGATAAGGATCCACTCAATTCTGAAATGTGAAAGATTAATCTTTAGATGAAATTGACACCTATCATGTTTTTGCCAAGAATCCATCACAAGATCATGACACATGGATTTCTCTTGCTTGGTGAGCTTTGAATGAATGAAATGAAAGATTTTTAATGATGCCCACGAGGCCATAAGACTAAGGGACCCACATAGAGCTCCTAGTTAGTTTGATGCGATTTCTCCAGCCTGTCTCTTTTGTTGTGAATCTGCATAAGTAAAATGGCCCCCTTGAGGAGTCTTGGTCCTTCGAAAAGGTCTTTTATGTTGTTTACTTTTAACATTTCTTTCTGTTGGTTACAAATTTCTTTGTATGTCATACAATCCTTCAGATAGTGCCACTCTATTTCCACCACACCCTCGTTGCAAAATCTACAAATTATGTCCTCTTGCTCTTCCTTAGGGATCTTCCATCTACCAGTTTCACATATCAAATGGTGGGAACTAGATCTCAATTGAGCAATTAGGATTTTTCCTTTCCTTTGATCTTAGCTCCTAAATATTCTTTTTCATCATGTTCACATGTGGGATTAAATTCTTTGACTTTTCCTGCCACCCACTTTTTTATTTCAGAATTATTTTCTAGGCATTCTTGGTAGTTAAAGTTCCACTTATTGAACCATTTATCATTTTGTTTCTTCCATGTCTTCTTCTAACGAGCCAGTTCTCTTTCAACCACCCTACTAGGCCAACATTGTACATCTATTTTACCCACCTTCTTTAGATAGCTCAGTAGTCTAATGATTGTTGAGGCCTCCATTGGGAACATGCCCACCTCCACTAAAATAATCTCATATGGGACTGTGGATTTGATTCTAAGATTAGTTGTAATGAAGTGTTTCTGAATCCTTTCAATTTGTCCCCATTTATGGTTTGATATGTTACTCCCCCATACCTTGTTGCCATATAAAATAATTGGTATCACTAGCAACCCAAAGAGGGTTTTCTTAGTCTTCCAATCCCATAACTCTGCTATCCTACAACTATTTTGAAGAAGATAAGATGCCTTCCATCCCCCTTGTATCATTTTTTATTTGCATTTTTCCAAACTAAGCCGGTAATGGAAATCTATCCCCAAATATTTGTACTCTTCTATAATTTCTAGTGCTTTGTCATTGAATATGAAAGTGCATTTTTTCTTTCTCTTCCTCAAGGAGAAGACCATGATCTTGGTCTTAGAAGTGTTGACCTCCATCCCTACCTCTGTACAGAAGGTTACTAAGTTCTTCAAATGTTCTCTTAGCCCTTGTGCTGTTTTAGCAATGAGAATGAGGTCATTGACATATAAGAGCAATCTAATCACATAATCAGCTAGCTAAATTCCCTCTCCATTGTCTTGGTAAAGCCACTCCTCTAAATTTTCAATATAGAGGCCAAACAAGGTAGACGATAATGGGCATCCTTGTTTGACCCCTATGTCATTGCCAAAGAATTCTGACATGCCCACTTTGGTTCTAATTTTTGCTTTAACCTGTTCGTAAAGTTTATAAACAACAACTCTATAATCTGTTGGGACCTCTATCTCTTCCATCCTATTCCATAACTTATCCCTAGGGACAATGTCAAAATATTTCTTAAAGTCAACAAAGTAGCAAAAAGCCTCATCTCCCTATTTATCCCACATTTTTTCTATGAGGAAACTTAGGGTAGTGTAGTGATCAGTGGTGGAATGTTTTGGTCTAAAATCCACCTATCCCATAGCTCTTTTCCCTCCTTTTTCTGCCCATCCATTGATTCTCTACTCTACCATACTCTTATAGTGTTTTCTTAATAGCGGGTTTACCATGATGGTGCGGTAGTTGGAAGGGTTGTTGACATCCCCACTCTTATGGAGAATAATAACTACACTGGTGGTCCACTCTATGGGAAAGCAACCTTGCGTGACCATGTTATAAATGTTTTAATTGTCAACTCAAGGGTATGTGCTTATGCGACATTCTTTATGGCTTATCATTGGTTGATAACAATGGTCCCAACTATTGAGGTCAATGTTCAACAAGGATCAATGTGACTTTGAGCTGTAGATGTTGAGGTAGATGGAGATAGATAGTGCAAATTCAAAATCAAATAAAAAAATAATCATAAGTGACCATTTCAAATAATGTATGAATTACTTCACACACTTCATAATTTTCATTATTTCTATGAGAACTTTTAAAGCATAATCTAGCTATTTTTATCTTGCAAATGCATTGTTCAACTTTGTGAAGCTGCATGAATTGTAGAGAAGGAGAATTTCCACATATTTTGAGTAGAAAATTACAAAGAAAAAGTAAGTTGATTCGATTCCCTTAAGTGTGAAACTTCTTGATTTTCATGTGTATTGGGTGCTAAGGTTTTGCTTTCAGTGAGGCTATTCTGTTAAATTCATTAGTTCGAAGCCCTAGTTATATTTTCTCCTATGATAAAAAGCCCTAGTGAGGTCACAACTATAGAATTTTCATAATTTTTCCCAAAATCCATTCTATTAAGCTTAACTATAGTGAGAGACACCTGTTTGATGACTTCCTTGACCAAATATCGGGGTTTGCAATGAAAAAGGTACCTCTTGAGAAATGGAATAATATGGGGACTAGGATTTTCTTTTATGCCAACCATCAGGTTAAAAATATTTAGGCAATGGTATAGCCAAGAAAATATGGAGAACCTGCTTTGGAATGCCTGGCAGTACAACTTTAGTAAGCTGATGGTTCTGACTATCTTCTTGGATATCGATTTTTGCTCTTTGCTAGCTCAGAGATATGACTCAATCACCAGGGAAATCAAAGACTTATAAGGGGAGGCTCTGGCAGAAAATTCTATTGATGAAATAAAAAATACATGAATGAATCCCTTTCCACCACAGATGACATTAATTTGAGGAAATATAGGAGAATTACAAAAACACACCTATGGAAACCCTAAGGAGGGTTATCAATGGATTTTTGAGGATTGTGGATGACATTAAACTTGCTGCAAAAGTCTTGCAGAAAGATGTTGCATATGTTGGAAATTTTGTAAAATCAATCAAGGATACTCACACCACACTATGTCAATTGTTAGGGTTAGTAAACAATGGGATATTCAATAGAGCCACCTTTTGGATGTGTCTTAGATTCCATGCCCTTGTATTTGTGACCATTTATGATTATGCCACCCATTTAGAGGATAAAATGCATGAGGGTTTGACATTTTTACATGAGGATGAGGATAGAGATAAATATGAGGATGATGAGAATCCCACAATTGCTCCAAAAGTTATGCCATTCTCTGCAAAATTAAGTGAGGAACTTAAAAATTCATATACCAAATGGGTACAATTATAGAAAAAATAAATTTCCCAGGTATTGGTGGTCCAGGTCCCAAAGGAGAAGGCATTTTGTTTCTAATTAACACACCACCCCACCAAAACATGGTCAGAAACTAGTCATTGAAGGTGAATCATGAGATTCCTTAAAGAAATGTACTACTCATTGTTGTGCATCTCCATTTGTTAAACCTTCAATTAGTTTTTTCAGTGAGTCAAGCGCCACTGCCACTAGTGGGGAATCTGGTGTTAGTGTTCCTACTACTCTTCAAACAAGTATCAGTGCCATAGGGGGTGGGGGCATGGGTAGTAATAGTGGTCCTAAATAAGTGCAACAACAAAAAATATTCACAAGAGGCCAATAGTAGTACAAACTATACAGAATACCAGTGATCAAGGCATTGTGAAGAAGCAAAAGATTATGACTACAATAGCCAGTTCAACTCTGAAAGTATCAATTAGCACTTCAGATCGATTAGTTCTAGCTTCATAACAACCCCACAAAAGAGCCCAAAAACTCCACCTATTAATCCCATGGATGCATTGGTTACAACTACCAACATAAGTGGAGGAGTGTACATTAATGCAAGTGCTAGATCACCTTTCAAACATTCAATTAAGTTGGCAACCCTAGATTTCCAATACAATGCTTTGGTTGAGAATTTTAGATAGAATTAAAAAAAGTGAATAAAGAAATTATGAAGTTAATGAAGAGAGAAGCAACTAATGAGGAACAACCTGCATTAGATAGAGTTATTCCAATATATGAACCAACAAAAGATATGATGGAGTACATGGTTGTTACATTCCTAGATAATTATTAGAATCTACCTCAAAGTAAGATAGATCCCTCCTATTTCACGTTAGCACCTTTCAAGTGGATTTTTCCAAAATTAATAATGTGGATAAAATTGATGTGTCAAAAAAGACCAACCAAATGCTATACTAAACAATACTCAAATGGAGAGAGAGAAAAAAGTAGGCCGGAGAAAAATTAAATAAGTTAAATGTAGAACTGGAAAGTGAGAAAGAAACAAGGAAGGAATCAAAAAAATAAATGATGACTTATAGAAGAGGATTAAATAATCTGCCTCTCTATGAGCAATTACAAAGCATGACTAGATGGAAGTAGAATCGAATGAACTGAAGCAAAGATTGGAGGAAAGTAATACAAAAATTGACAATGAAAAAGACACCAGCAATAAACTAAAGAAGTAGTTGGAGGTACAAGAGGTAGAGGTTAAACATTGGGAATAAAGAGTAGAGGGAGAGAGAAATAATGTTAAAACAATGAAACATGAGCTGCATAAAGTTGAAAATAAAATTTAAAATACCAAGGAAAAAATCAATGAAAATGTTATACATATGGCGAGGTATACAAAAGAAAAATTGTGGGGGTAAATAATGTAGAGGAATGAGGAGTTGTGCAATGGTTTCAATTGAATCAGAGGGTGACACTAAAGTATGAGCAGCTAAAAAAGTACATAGCTGAAAATAGAGAGATTTTTTCAAGAGATAAAATTGTGAAACAAATTTTGCAAGTAATCTACAAAGCCAATGACAAGCATTTGGGATCAAAGAAAATTAATAGATGCATTGATGCCTTTGTGAAGGCATCATTTATCATTTAGATATCTGTGAGACTATGGGAGGAAATGGAATTATTTGTCAAGGTTGAAAAAAAGGCAAGGAAGTAGAATCAGAAGGCGCTAATTTAGTAGATCTTGGTTTGCCTGACAATATTAATTCAAATAATCAATACATTGAAAATGTTGCATTCCAAAAGAAGATAAAGGGAAAAATTATGGTTGATGAGCTTCAATTTTCTTAGAGAACAAGTGAAGTGACATTTTTTAATAGCATTGAACCATTGATAACCTTGAATGCAACATTGAATGAAACATTGGTGTTAGATTGCTCTTCAAAATATGAATTGGTGACAAATTACAACTCCATCAAATGTGAAGTGGAGTACCCTAGAAGTACTGACAAAGTGATTTTAATTTTCATAATATGTTAACTCGTTTGTATTAAAGAGGGAATAAAAACTACACTTTCTAGGTAGTATTCTCTCAAGCTTATCATTGTATAGGGTTTTGGGCCCCCGTCAAAACCTATTTTATCCTAAGTTAAACAAACATTTGCAGATTTCCACAATCCATGAATTTAATTATGTTACTATAGCCTTTGGATTAAATTATGTGTAAACTGTCATAATGAAAACCTATAAAAGACAATTTAATTTTTTTTTGTAAATATACAGAGCACATTGACTTTCAGTTCAATTAATGAAATGTACAAGAAGTAATATAAAACTATGACATCATAGATATTGGAATTTAAAAAATGTGTGTATACACATGTATATGTAACATGTTGTTATGAGAACAAAAGTTGCATGTTCAACTACAAATGGTGCTTTTACTTTGTAAGCTTATAACCTTGATGCAAATCTGGCTAGGTTTGAGGCCCTAGCAATCTGTTAACTTGTGTCATATGATAATTCTTATATATGTTCCAACCATAGATGCTCCCGATTTAGTGCAGTAGGAAACACCAAGTCTTCCTATTTTAGCTTCATGTGATGACTTCCTTCTAGACATTGTAGTGTTGTTTGTGGAGTCTTACATTGAAGATGTGGGAGACATTATTGATGACATCCATCTTCTCTTTGTTGAGGAGAATTCTTCTTCACTTGTTGCGAGGGAACACTCTAATCCTCAACCACTTGATCTTTCTTTTGAGACTAACATGATTGTGGACACTTATTTTCAACAGTTAGAGGAGGACTCTTTTACTTCAAAGGAGACATATTAGTCTTTGGAGATTGTATTCTAGTTTCCTCAGACATCATATCTTCTGAGGATTCTTCTTACTAGTTGGGAAGCATTCTCTACTACACCTATGGCACCACTTCTTCCTACAAGGAGGAACATCATTCAGTTTTCATGGTGCAACTTCTTCAGTCATCAAGGAGCTTCTTTCATGGGTGTGCATTCATCATTGAGGGCAGGCTACATTGCTTCTCTTCCCATATCTTCCTATAAGGATGATTCCTTGTCTTTGGAGTTTGATTCACTTTCATACATGGACATGTTACCTTGTTTGCCACCTTCTTTTGGGCATCCACCAGATTGGCTTGTGGCATCTACATTCATCAAGGACTTTTCAACATATGAGTAGACTACAGAGGCAACATCCATAGCATACTACATATGGATTCCTCATCCATCTTCCTATCCACAATGGGAAGTATACTTGCACCTATACTTGGCATATCTTCTTCCTAAAGGGAGAAATGTCATTTGTAGGCATTGGATACTTTTTTGTCTTCATGACATCCTTGCAGGATATTATTCAATATGGGGGGATACCATCATGTATTTTTTTCTTATGGGGGATATATGCTTGTATATGCATGATGTATGTCATACTATGGGGGTCTTGATTACTCATCCTTGCATGCATCTTGTATTTCTTCATCTCTCATTTTGGAGGAGGTTTTTCCCATGAGGTTTTCTCTCTTTCTCTATTTTCAGAGAGATTGCATTGCATTGCATAGCATTGTATGTAAAGCATTGCATTTGTACATGGGTACCTAACATGTCCTAGTAGTCGGGACCCACATTGCATCTTACATTTAGCTTTGTGAGCTTACGTGCATTCCCCTAAGTTGCACTTAAGAGGGGTGTTAGTGTAAATAATTAATTATGACTACACTTTACTTAATTTTACTTAGGATAATGCATTTTTATATTAGTTGTCATGTAGACACTTAGGAATATGCATAGACATATGAGTTGTCTTGTTGACAACACAGGAGTTAGCAACTTATTTGAGCACATGGTGTCTACAACATCTCTTTATTAGATACACCTATGTAAACTTATCCTCTCATCATCGCACAAACTCTTCTGCTCAATGGAGGATAATCCACTCTTGGTGGACATGTGCTTAGTTGTGATGTTTATCTCTTTGCCTTTATATACATGCACTTCTAGTGTATATTCAATTATCTCATATCCAATTATCCAATTATCTGATATTCATTATCATTTTTATCATTATTGATATTCTCATTTGATCATCATTAGTCTCTCTTATGCTATCTATTGAGTTTCTTGATCTTGGTGTTGAATTATTGCCTTAGGCAAATTCTTACATGGTATCATAGCTATACCAAATTCTTACATGGTATCAAAGCTATAGAAAATTCTTACAGTACACAATCCTACAAAACTCAAGCATCTTGGAGGAATATGCTTTGGTTATTAATCCACATAAAACTTTGCCAACTGAATTAACTTGTCATGAAAAAAATATGATTTTGTAGAATAATACACGGCTCATCAAATTTTGCAACAATTTTAAAAATGGAATGCTGACTAACATCATCCAAATTTAGATGTTTGAGTAACATTTCTAAACATCCCACTTGGTGAGACCCTTTTTTTTCTAAGAACCTTAATCTGTGTGTTTCCTTGACATGAATCTCATTCCTTGCACTATGCAATTATTTGTAATTATCTCAAACAATTTTAGCAATGTGACATATGTGGGTCATCTTGTGCTCACACAGAAATGTAGCCAATAGTGATGATTCATCTATCACCAAAAGCTTATCTTCCAACATTGGTTCTTCATCACTGACTCTTGTGTTTTTCTGTCCAACCAAATCACAGAGTCTCTTATCTTCATCATTATTTAAAGTCTTCTTAGCCACTTTGTTCTTTTCAGCTCATCTTCCAACCTTGTTACTTCATCCTTGAGTTCCTTTATCTCTCAAGTCATTTTATTACTCTCTTCTACCAAATCCCTGACTCTCTTGTCTGCAACATAGCTTAAACTCGTCTCAACCTCTTTTCTCCTCTCGAGCTCATCTTGCAATGTTTCTACTTCATCCTTGAGAACTTTTACCTCTTAAAGTGTACTTGAATCATTTGACATTGGTCAATGGGAAGACGTCACACTACTAGAAGTTGAATTAGGATATAGACAAGGTCGGAGTGACACCAACTTATTATACTCCAATTATAATTTTTCACTTTTAAGTCTTAAATTACTCATCTCTTCTATAATCTTATCAATATCTACCCAAGAATTCACAGTCTCTTTTGTTAAGAGTGATTGCATTACGGATCTATCAATAGGTCTCACTTGCATAGAAGTCAAGTTACTAATAAGATCTCCTACCATCTTCTTGATCTGGGCCTTCTGAATGTCACCATCATGAAATATTGACAACACTGCCAAAACATGATGTTGAGGGCTATGGTAGCATCCAAAATACAAATCTTGAGCCTTCTCTTCAGTTGGTATGGCTAAAAGTCTACATGTTCCCTTGTTATGGTATCTAATACAATTGTAGAAGAGAGGTCCCATCCTTCAAGTAATAGACAACCGCTATTCCTTATGAATTCCCTTGCCTCCTTAGGGGTTATCTCTAATATGAAATAATTAACCTCCTCTAAAAATTCAGCTATAAATCTATCAATATCATTGCATGCCAAAATCCCTGATCCCAACCTTTCTCTACACATATTGTAAAATTGCTCCCTTTTTCTATATAGGATGAAGTGCATGAACTCTAAGGACTACACAAACTTATCATCTGATACAAATATAGAGCATGTCAATGATCTAATGTTGTTTCTTGCATCTAGTCTTCTAAAAGATATGATAATTTATTCCTCAATTTCAATCTATACCACTTTATATGTTGGTTTAGTCCTTTTTGTGTTTTCTTTTGTCATCTGTATCCTCGCTTGAACTTCAAAATTAGAAGAAGTATTTCTAATTAAGTCCTCAAAATGATTAGATTCATGATCTAAGGCCACTAATCTAAACTTGGTCTTTGATTCCATGAATATTGTTCTGGATCACAATATCTGAATTTTGCAAGTTTCATCTTGTATGGAAGTAACTTGGAATATAACACATGCAATTGTCCTTTTCCAAATATCTCAAAATCACAAAAAAATATTATTTTGGGAAGAAGGAGCCCTTCTTTACATTTTTGTTTCTTAAATTAAGTTTATCACACTCAATTAATTGCCAAGTGGTTTCTAAGAAAGCAATTCTCCTTGAAACATATCTAGGCAATATATGGAGTTCAACTAGTGCACCATAAACTTTGATGATAGTGTACTCTAGGTAGAGAAACCAGTCTCCCCAGTTGTGGTTGATTCCTAGCATGGGCTCTAGCTCAAGAGGCCTAAAAAACTCCTCACCCTGTCTAATAATCTACAATTGATTGGGTGCCCCAAATTTTGGAGAACTTTGACAAAGTGTTCCTCAAACGTGACATAGCTAGAATTGACATAGTGCATGTCCCATAAACACATCTATTCTTGAATAGTAAACCTTTGGTCTTATTCATCGACATTTCACAAATTCAGCTATGGGTGCCAAGGACAAGGAGAAACCTTTCTTGTACCATATAGAGGAATATGGCACAACAAAGAATACCACCTAAATCAAACAACGAGGCTACCCTTTTGAATATCAACTAGTGCTTCATGAATAGCATTAGAAATGAAGGTGGTAAAGTCAAATGTGTTGTTGCATGTATGCTATATTTTGGCAACCAACATCATAAGATGCACAAGCATCTTGGACTATACATCGATCCCTAACACTTGACAAAGTGCAAAGTATATGTATAAAAAGTAATCTAAAAAATTCACAATCAAAGGGCTCAACTTCAATTTTCCATAACATGATAGGCTTGTCGTCCTACTTCAACTTTCTATAAGATTGAGCTCAACTAGGGATCTTCATAGACATTGAAGCAATTATGAAGTGATTGAGTGCCTATAATAAGAGAACCAGTAAAAATGTGGGGGACAAGCTTACACTATAATGATAAAAAAAAACCTTACATCATGATTTTGAACTTGAGCCATTGATATTCACAGGTCAAGAAGATCATTGCTAGTGTTAAATTGATTATTTAGCACATTTCTAAATTAAAAATGAGACACTTGACATTTTTGTGCGTAATCTCATATTAGAGGTAGGACCCACAATTAACAGATAAATAGTATTTAATTTAATCATTATAATTTGGTGTTAGGTTCGTCTCTCACAAAATAAAAAATATTAAAATGATGCCATAATTTATTTATTTAACTTTTACAACACAATCCCATAGAGGTTTGTACAAAGTGGAAACCTATGGCTTATGTCCATTAGTCCAATAGGGGATTTATATTTTGAGAAAATTCATTCAACAGGTCCATGAATGGAGATCCATATGGTCTCAACATCCTTAAGAAGCTTGTTTGCAATAGTTATTCCCTTAAAAAAATTCTAAAATCTTGAAAAACAGATGGGACTTCGACAAAAGTATGCATATAGATCATGAATCAAATTGATCAAGTTTGGTTACCGCTTCAAACTTGTGCATAGTTTAAATGTTAAATTAAGTTTTTGATCCATGCAGTGAATTGGAACCACAAAAGGTGCAATTGGCATTTGTATCTTTCAACATAGACCATTCATATCACCATGTATCACCGCAACTTTGTCGACTCCCACACACACTAGCTTTTGGGCAATAGTAAAGTCATTCCATACCATCTATTTCATTTAATGATTTCTTTGCTACATCATACATACTTTGCATTGTTTCATCCTCCATCTTAACATCATAGAGAAGGCGAGGTTAGTGGACATGGTTCTTTACAGTATACACATGCATACACATCCAAGAAGTATTGTCCATCGCTGTAAATTCATCTAAAGATAATGCAATAAAATTTGACTCCTTTAATCTTTCCCATAAATCAGTTATTTCCACTTCAACTATACAACTTGTCAAATCCCATTCATTGTTTAGTGACCAATGATTCATAGGATATCTTGGAGCACTTAGATATTTTAATAATCTAGCAAGGTCAAGATAGTCTATCATGGGACGACCCTTGTTCAAAAGATAAAAAAGAGGAGCAAATTGAATAGTTTTAGCCATATGCATTTCATCCATAAATCTTTAGAATTGAGTTTGAAGTGGACCTACTAGATGTCTTGGTTTTTGCTTTTGTGCTTGAATCACATTATATTCCTCTACATACTTGACATGCCTACAATCATCTTTTAATTTCTATATGATCACTGATTGTTCCTTTCGTCAACTAATTGTTTCCTATATACTTTGTTGATATGTTTTTCAATTGTGTCTAGTTTCAACTATAATTTTACATCCTTTTCAAGTTTCCATTAACAAGATGTGCACTTGCATTCAATTGGAGCTTTCTCTGCATTTGGATTTGGCACTTGAACTATGAAGGTATACTTTGAGGCCCAAATTCAACTAAAATGACCTTGCTAGGTCCCACTTATGCCCCATCTTTGTTTTTCATTTCTTTCCACTCCTTCGTGTACTGTGAACAATATTTATGGGATTCTGAGCAACAAGATCATCGATACATACAATTACACTAGCATTTATGGCTTTGTCAGCAACAACATTTCTGGCATTTACATGAGCATTTGTAGCTTTATTAGAAACATCTCTGTCCTTTACACTAGAATCCATAGAATTCACAACAACATCATCACTGACATTGCCAACAATTTTGGCTTTAATTTTCTAATTTCTCCTGCTCTTTTGTGCATTACCAACATAATCTTTATCAACCCTGTCAGCAACAACATTACCATCATTTACGCCAACTTCACCAGCATTGACATCAACAATATTAGTATCAACAACATTGCCAAAAACAAAAACATCACCAATGGAGTCTATTTCTTTAGTCTAGCCATATTGGGTTCCAATTGGAACAATCTCTATGATAGAGAATGTATATGAGCAATGCTAGTATGCTAATAGAAACCAAATTTAAATAAAGCTTCTACAAACTAAAAAAATTCATAAACTTCAAGATAGACTAAGATGAGCTCTCAATTGATAATATGAGCCATTAATGGGCTCTCTCAATGAGAAGCTCTCTTGTTGAGTGGCTTTGTCTAAATAGATAGGATGTATGCTCAAGCTTATGCTTCAAAAAGGGCTTCAAATGGAGTTGGAATTTGGGTGTGAGTGTATGGTTTTGATGTAAAATGGCTTCTTAAAATGGCATTATGACTTTACTTCATGGATTTTGTTCTTTTACAAAGGGGAAGGATCCAATTTATAGGCAAGAGGCTTGAGGGATTGAGGGCTAAGATGCAAGGATGGGGAAAAGCTCATGGAGGGCTTAGATTGCATGAGAGGAGAGCACATGGATTGTGCTTCCTTATAGCCAATCAGGGAGTGACACATGTCACAGGGTGAGAGGATGGAGGAAAGGGGAAGGATGAGTCAACAAAGGAGGCTCAAGGGATAAAATTTTCATAAAGACCCTCATAATGGCTTGTAAGAGCAATGAAAGGGCTTGGAAGAGTCATTTATGGCCTAGTGGGCTTCATAAAGTTTTATGGTTGGGATATTTTGAGGGAGATGAGAGGAATTTTCAATTGGGCTTGATTAGGAAGGTTTTAAGCTTGCTTAAGATTGTGCAAATGATTAGAGGATGGATTAGGATGGTTTAGGATTAGCTTAGGGATAGGCAAGTGGATGGCATTTAATGAGGGTGGGTGAAGGAGGAGATATTTGTTAACTTTGGCTTGGGTTAGTAAGTCTTAACCCATGTTTAGGGAATTTGACAAGGTTAGGAGGGGATTAGGATTAGGTTTAAAGACATCTTCTAGAAGAGTCTAGACTTTGGATGAGGATAAAGACTTTCTAGAATAGTCTAGAACTTCCTAGGATGAGGATGAAGACTTTCTAGAAGAGTCTAGAACTTCTTAGGTTGAGGATAAATTAGATTTTTAGGAAATAAATAAAGTTTTATTTATTTCAAGGGTTTGGGTCGAGGAGATATTTATTAAAAATTTTTAAATAAACATGAAGATTAATATTTAATCTTAATTAAATATTTTGAGTTGGGATTAGGGGTAGGAAATGATGGGATTAGCCTTTAATCAAAATTAAAGAAGGATTAGAAGATTTTGGAAGAGGTTAGTGGTCTTAAGAAAATTGGCCAAGTTTTGGGCAAAAATTAATTTTTTTATTTATTTTGGGTTTTTTGGTCAATTTATTAATTAAATAATTAATAAATAAGGAAATAATGTTTAAATAAGAATTAAACATTTTTGGGAGGGATTCCTTAATTAAATATTTTTAATTAAGATAAAGAGATTTAATGGCATAAAAATAAATAAATAAATAAATTAATTAATTAATTAATAAATGATGATGTCATCAGGAATTTTTTCAGAAAATAAAAATATTTTATTTTCTAAAGGATTTAGGTGTCTACATTTTACCCCTCTTTGATGTGATGCTGCAAGTGGCATGGCATCAAAGATAAGAAAATAAGATGCCCAAGGCTAGAGCAGAAGAGGAGAGAATGGACTGCAAGATGCCCCCTCAAGAAGGTGGTGGGGAGAGAAAGCGAGGCTTGACACCTTCTTGAAAAGTACAAGAATTTGAGATGAGAAAGGAGACTCAGATTGGCTTAAGAGAAGATGTTTAGTTAGCTCAAACTCTCACTACGGGAGAATGATAAAGGGAGAATTAGAGGCACGAGAGGAAGCAAGCTTAAGATCTCAGGGATTGTAGAGGATGAAGGAGCGGAGCGCTATAAAAAGGAATCCAAAATAGGGAGATGGATGATGGGATAATAAAGCTGATGCAACAGGATTTTAAAGAGTCAGATTGGCGGAAGATGGGTTTTGGAGATCCCTAGGACTAGGATTGTGGAGCTCGAAAGATGAGGCTTGGTGGATTGATTGGATTGGTGGATCCCTAAGACTAGGATTGTGGATCCCTAAAGCTAAAAGTGCAGATTGATTCAAAGAGATACTGATGCATAAGCTGGTGTAGGAGAGACAGATGTTGGATATGGATGGGGGATAATGGAGATGAAGGGAAACCATTGAAGCTTTTTTGAACAAGGGGATACTTCAAAGAGAAGTACCACCATGTAGTTGAGCACTAGATTTGCTATAGGACTGTTGGTTAATTGCCAAGGTTACCAAGAAAATCAAGGCATTTTCACCAACTGTCCAGAGGACTGATGGACTGACTCAAAATAAACATTCAAGGATTTCCCCAGCATCACACATGAATCCCAGAGGAATCAGCGTGGAACCGAAACTGGGTAACCCACAAGCAAAAAAGAAAAACAAACAAAAGACCTAATCAAGACCTTATGCTCAGATTGCCCCATTTGCAGTATACCATGATATGGAAGATCGTGGCAACCTTGAGGAGGGAACAAGGATATTGCTTGGAAAAGATACTTCAAGACCCAAAAGGGAAGATTCCAAATCAAATGAAAGAGAAAATCCAAAAGAGAATTGTTTGCCAATGAGATGGGTAGGATGAGGTACTAACGGACCAAGATCAGACATGAGGAAAGCTATATCCTACAAGGATCTATCGTAGAGCACCTAAGCTGGTGGATTTGGATGAGTGATGCACTTGGTAAGCTAAACTGAGAAGGATAACACTTTGATGATAGGAGATCTAGCTAAAGGATGCATTGGAATAGCTAACCAAGATTTGTGCGATGTGTGCAAGATGTTGATCAAGGATGAACTGACACGAAAGCTAGATAGATACAATGGTACTAAGCTAAAGAGGATGTACAAGTTGACAAACCAAGATATGTTACAAATGTACAAGGTTGCTCATGTTTTTTTTTTGTGAGATGGAAATTTTGGTGAAGGGTGGGATGTCTGTAATAGTTAATAGGCGGATAGGTAGATGGTTTGCAAAAAGCTTAAGGAAAATGGGATTCTTTGTGTGCATGTGATAGGATACAAGATTTGGCATATAATATAAGCTTGAATATGGTACAAGCTTTGGACAAGATTTGGATATACAAGCTATGGTACAAGGGATGATACAAGATTTACAAGCTGGGGTACAAGACTTACAAGCTAAGGTACAAGATTTACAAGCTATACAGGAGGTATTTACAAGCTTCATTAGATTTTGGATATTTGGTCGGAACACCAAGGGAACAAGTAGGTGTTTTATTGGATTGTGAATGGATGGATGAGGGATAGAATAGTGATAGATAATGGATTAGTCTTAGTACACAAGGCACCTGAATTACCAGGTTTTCACCAAGGTACCTATCCAAGGTGCTTGAATTGCCAAGTTTTCACCATTGGACGCTTATTTCTCTTTACTATTTTTTTGTATTTTTCAAAAGCTAGGTATACCAAGGATCTTCAAGCATAGAACTTCTTGAGATGAATGATGTTAGTAGGATCATTCAAGAGTTCTCCTTCTGGTGTAGATAGCTGATAGGCTCCGGAGCCAAAGGAGGTAGTGACAACATAAGGACCAAGCTAGGTAGGTTCAAACTTGCCTTTCTTTTCTCGATCAGCTTGGACTTTCATATTTTCTTTGAGGACCATATCGCCTAGCTGAAAGTGTCGTGGAAGCACCTTCTTGTTTGAAATTCCTTTTGAGATGAGTTTGATAGACTGTAAGATGATCATAGGCTTGTTGTCGCTTCTCGTCTAAGAGATCTAGCTGGGTGAGCTGAGCTACTCTGTATTCTTCATCTGATATTTTCCCTTGCAAAGATATGCGCAAGGAGGGAAGTTCAACATCTATGTGTAGTACTGCTTTGGCACCATAGACTAAGGAGTATGGAGTTGTGCTTGTGGAACTATGAAAGGAAGTTCAATAGGCCCATAGGGCTGGATTTATTTGTAGGTGCCAATCACGGCTGAAATCATTGACAACTTTCTTTAGGATTTTGAGGAGGGTTTTGTTAGTTGCCTCTGCCTGGCCGTTACCTTGTGGGAAATATGGGCTAGAAAAATTGTGATGGATGCGGAGGGTAGTGCATAATTCATCCATGTTGAGATTTTCAAAGTTACCTCCATGATCGGTGAAGATGGTGGATGGGATGCCGAAGCGGCAAACAATGTGGTACAAGATGAACTTGGAGACCTGAACTCCTATAGCTGAGACTAGGGGGACTTCTTTCACCCATTTAGTGAAATAGTCTATAGCTATTATTATCCATTTATGTCCATAAGATGAGAGAGGTGTGATAGTTCCAACTAGATCAAGGGCCCAACAAGAAAAAGGCCAAGGTGGTGCAATAGGTTGTAGATCTTGTGCTAGAGCGTGCATAAGATTTGCGTGTTGCTGACATGGGAGACACTTTCTGAAAAAGTCACAGGAGTCTTCTTCAATGGTAGGCCAACAATAGCCTGCTCTAAGGATTTGTCACATGAGGAAAATACCACTCGTGTGGGCACCGCAAAGTTTGGAGTGTACTTCTTTTAATGCCATCATAGCCTCATTTTCATCTAAACATCGAGAGAGAGTATCATGATAACCCCAACAATATAGGGTATTGGCTATGATAACATAATGGGATGATTTTCGGATGAGGTTTTGGCGTTGGGTATGTGTGAGGTGAGGGGAAATGATACCATCTTTAAGGTAAGCATGAATCTCATGGTACCAAGGGGATTGGGGACCAACCAAGATACAAACACAGTTTGAGTCATCATTCGCATAGGTAGGTGTGAGGAGCTGCTCGAGTAAAAACTCATACTGCATAACTACTTGGGGAATTTCCAAGAGCGAGCCAATAGTAGCCATAGCGTCTGCTGCTTTGTTCTATATTTGAGGCACTTGTGTAAACTAAAGCATTGTAAAATGTTGGGTTAGCTGATCAACTAGCTCTTTGTAGGGTAATAGCTTTTCATCTTTGGTTTGATATTCATTTAGGGCTTGCTTGATGATGAGTTGAGAATCACCAAACATTTTTAACTTAGTGATGTTCCATTCTACAGCTATCTTTAATCCTGCTATGAGAGCCTCATATTTAGCTATAATGTTGGTGCTAGGGAATTGTAGCTTGAAGGATTTTGGAATGTAATCTCCTTGAGGTGTGACCAACAATATTCTTGCCCCTGATCCATGAGATGTATATGAGCCATCAAAATAAAGTTTCCATGGGGGCAGTTCTTCAATTAGACAGATATGCTCATCGAGAAATTCTGTGATCAAAGGATATGTATCTACTAGAGGCACATCAGCTAGGTGATTTGCTATAGCTTTCCCTTTAATTACCTTTTTGTGCACGTATTTTATGTCAAATTTGCTAAGGAGCATAATCCATTTGGCCAAATGGCCTGTAAGTGTTATTCTAGAGAGCATATACTTGAGAGGGTCGATCTTGGAGACTAGTTGGATGGTATGACTTATCATGTAGTGGCGAAGCTTTTGAGTTGAGAAAAAAACTGCCAAACAAGCTTTTTCCATAGGATTATAATTGAGTTCATAACCAACTAGGGTTCTACTGATGTAGTAGATGGCTCTTTCTCTGTCGTAGTCATCGAGCTGTGCTAGAAGTGCCCCTAGAGCAGTAGGCGTTGCTGATATGTACAAGATCAAGGGACGACCAGGAACTGGTGGAACCAAGATAGGGGGATTGATGAGATACTGCTTGAAATGATCGAAGCTACATTGACATAAAGGATCCCACTTGAATTTTTCATCCTTCTTCAGTAAGTGTGCTAACGGCGTACACTTATCAGCAAGCTGGGAGATGAAGCACAAAAAGGATTGAAGCTTTCCCTGAAGAGTGCGAAGCTATCACAATGTTTGGGGAGGAGGCATGTCTAAGATAGCTTTGACCTTCTTAGGGTCAATCTATATACCTTTTTTAGAAACTATAAAGCCTAGAAGCTTGCCAGATGTGACCCCAAAGACACATTTCTTGGGATTCAGCATAAGATGATATTTGGCTAACCTATCAAAGACTTTCTCCAAGTCAGCAAGATGATCCATGAAGGTATGAGATTTAACCAAGATATCATCCACATAATCCTCCAAAATGCTATGGATAAGATCATGGAAAATGGCTATCATAGCTCTTTGATAGGTAGACCCAACATTCTTTAGGCCAAAAGGCATCATGTTGTAGCAAAAGGTTTCCCAAGGGGTAGTGAATGTTGTCTTATGCTGATCCTCTTCTGCAATCTTGATTTGATTATACCCAGAAAATCCATCCATGAGGGACAAAATTTCATGTCCAGCTATAAGATCTACAATCATATCTATGTTGGGAAAGGGAAAATCATCTTTTGGAAAAGCTTTGTTAAGATCTCTGAAATCAGTGCAGATTCTGATGTCACCAGAAGGCTTAGTGACGGGGACCATGTTGGAGATCCACTCTGAGTAGTTGATAGGTTAAATAACATTAGCAACTAACATTCTTTCTAATTCAGCTTTGACCAGTAATGCCATCTTGGGGTGCATTTTTCTAAGCTTTTGTCTGACGGGCTTGATCTTTGGATTGACTGCAAGATGATGAACTACAAGCTTTGGATCCAGTCTTGGCATGTCCCGATATGAGCATGCAAATTAGCCAATGTTCTCTCTTAAGACCTCAAAGAGGAGGTCAGCTTGGTCTTGTGATAGGGATGCAGTAATGTGAACAAGTCTGGGGATCTCTGAAGAACCAATGTTGACTTCTCTAGTATCCTCAATTAGAATAGAAGATACCTCTGGTTGATTATCTTGAGAAGGCAATGCTAAATCCTCATGTTCTGCTTATGACTTTGGATTTTCTTGCTGAGGGGTTCTCTTTGCTGCCTTAGCTAGTCCTAGATTCACCTTAGTTCCAGTTTTGGGTGTATCAGAACTAGGTTGGGGATTTTCTCCAAACTACCCCTTGGGATCTAGCTTATAGATATAGGCAAAATTTGGCTTTGTTTTCTTGTGAGGAGTTTCGTCTCCCATGAATCTCAGAAGCACTTCCTTTGATGTGAACTCATTAATGTGTATGATGCTTGGTTGGTCCCAATCTATGAGTTGTGGATGGTTGAGTGGTAGGTCAATGAAATGGATGGATAGTTCTTGGAGAATAGAGTCTCCGAGGAAGATTTGGTCTGGGATATCATCGTAGGCTCTCTTGTCAACTTCCTCAAGAATGTCTTTGATTTTGACAAGGTCATGGTGAATGTTTGACAAAGCGTGACCATTCTCATTGGTGCCCCCAGTTGTGGGTATGCCAAAGCCAAGACCTGACTTTGATTCCCACTTGTGTGTGTCGATGGGGCACTGCATGCCCTTTTCTTCTGGTCCTAGACCACCACCTTGATAGTTCCATTTTTCAATGATGAGCTTATGTTCTTGGGGATACTTTTGGTTGAATTGATCAAGGTGTGCTTGATTTCTTGGAGGTGCATCCTTATGTAACCAATTGTTGGTATCTAGAGTAAGCTCCTCATGAAGAGGAATTTTTGAGGATACAAAGGTTGTTGGGCCAAACTATTTGTATCAAGGAGGTGGAATCTCCTTATCTTTGTGATATGTCGGCCGTCCATGGGCGTGTGGATCAAGTGGGAGTGCCTCGACAACAAATGCATATGATAGACTATACTCTCCACAGCCTTTGTTATTGATCTTCACAGTAGATAGGGTGGAGGCGAGGATGGTTTCTAGGTCATTACAAGTGTGGGATGAGCTGGTGATGGCTGTGCCGATATCAATTCCAGGGCAATGGTTTACATATGAAGCTTCAACCGCATTGCAGTAAGCAAAGGGTTCTGGATCGGCATGGATGGTTACCTCAGTGCCCTAATGCAGAAATTTGATGCACTAATGGTAAGTGGATGGAACGGCTTTCATGGCATGAGTCCATGGGTGACTGAGGAGGATATTAAATGGTAGGTTTAGATCAATAACATGGCAGAGTGTTTCTTGGATGACTGGCCCAACCTTGATTGGCAGCAAAATAGTTCCTTCTGTGGTTCTTTCCAAGTTGTCATAAGCTTTGATGGTGATAACCTCACTGATGATATCTACCTTAGTATACCCAGCTTGTTTTATGAATTTTAGGGTGCAAATATTCAAGGCTGATCCATTATCTATCATTACTCTTTTTATGGAAAAATTGGATACCATAATGGCTATGTAGAGGGAAAGGGTGTGATTTGGCTTGACCATAGGTATGTCAGCGGGTTTGAATGATAGGGCACATGAGGAGGATAGGTGTCCAATGAGATTACAAAAATTAGTAGCGTTGATATTTGAAGGGACACGAGATTCTATGAGAGCTCTATCAAGGATGTTTTTGTACACATGACTAGTGCGAAGAAGGTCTAAAATGGAGATTTGGGCTGGCATGTTCCCAAGGTGTTCCAAGATATTGTACTAGCTTTTTGATAGAGCTGATGGTGCTAGTGAAATTGGTGGGCCTGTGATGTTAAATTGCGCTCTTCAAGTGGTGACTGCACACTCATTGTTTAGTCCTTTGATATTGATAACATTGACAAAAGGCTCTTTCTCAGATATAAAACCTATGAGGCTACCATAATCTATATAGGATGAAGTGTGGTCATTGTTCTTCCCATGCTATTGGTTTGGCTGGCAGTTGTTGGTGTTGTTTTTGTTGGTTTGGATAGGTGCTTTTCCAGGATTTTGGTTGTTGTGAGGGGGAAAAGCATTTTGATAGATCTATAAGCCTACATTGGGAGAGGTTTTGGCACCAACGGTGATTTCTTTCTAATCAATGAGGTCCTACACATAATCTTTTAGTTTCATGCATCTGAGGGTGGTGTGACATTTTACCCTATGAAATTTGCAGTACTCATTGTCTTTGTACCATGCAGCTTTGGATTGGCCTAGGTCAATTTGCTGGGTAGGAGGAAATTTGATGAGGTTTTCCTTAGTCAATTTCTCAAAAATGACATCCAATGGCTCACAAGGGGTGTATAATTTTTAGGTGCAGGTTGGAACTTGGGCTTTGGTCTTGCAGCTACATTGATGGCATTAGCTTGATTGCTAGACCCTTGAAAGTTGGGTCTTGGATTGTGGCCTTGATAGCTTTGGTGATTCTGGTATTGGTAGTTGATATTTTGTTGATTATTTGGTTGATAAGGTGGGTTGGACTGATTTTGGGAAGGACCAACAATATTGACATTTCTGGTGTCAGTGACGCTGTATGTTGCAATGTGCTTGTTTTTGTTCCAATACCTAGACTTGTCATTGGAATGTGATTGATTTTGGTTGGCTTCCTTGTAAATCATGACCACACCATCTTTAATGAGTCCTTACTCAAGGATCATTATTTTTTCTTTAATATCTTTGTAGGTCTGCAAACAGTTCATGGTCATGTGGTGAGCTAAGTTGGGATGGACATTATCAATAAACATTTTCACCAAATGGCATTCTGGCAAGGTGCAAGATATGCGAGTGGTAAGGGTTTTCCATCTTTGCAGATATTCGGGAAGGCTTTCTCCACCTTTTTGCTTAGTGTGGAGAAGATCAACTACTGAGAGCTCTGTTTCAACAAGATGGGCATATTGGGCTACAAATGCCTTAGACAATTTAGCAAAGTTTTTAATTGTGCCATATGGGATTCTATAAAACCATTCAAGACCTAGTCCGGCCAAGCTTTTGGGAAAGAGACGCAAGAGGAAGACATCACCGTATGCCACTTCTTGGCAGTGCATGTAAAATTCTTTGATATGTGTGACAGGGTCTCCTTTTCCTCTGAATTTTTCAAACTTGGGTATCTCAAAGTGTTTGGGAAATGGTGTCATGGTACTGGCTCTATCAAATGGGTAAGGACACACATTTTCAAACTTGAAGGTTTTTGGATCATTTACCTCCTGGATGTTCTTCAAAGCTATCTTCATGGCTTCCCATTCTAAATTAATGGGTGATGGTTGGAGTGCACCCAATGTAAGAGTGCCCTGAGGTAGGTATGTGTTAGATGGGGCAATGAAACATGGATGGCTTTGAGGTATGGGCTGGTAAGGATTGTACATGGCTTGGGCAACTGAATGGTGGATGATGGGTTGTTGAGGTGGAGGAGGCACATATTGCGACATGTGTTGTGAGGCTTGCTACTGATATGGGATTTGGGATAGGGATTGAGGGACGTAGGCTGGTTGTGGGATAAATGGATTGCTTTGTGGAAGTAAGGTATAAGATGGTTGTGAAGCTTGGAGAAAGGATTGGTGAGCTTGTGGAACTTGACTTGGGATTTGAGGAGTTTAACCAATATATGTGGGTTGTTCCCCCATTTGGGAGGGTATCATGGCAAAGGAGGCCAAGTAATTGGTGGTTGGTGGTGGTTGATTTCCTCCTAGAAGTGGCATAGAAAAATATTTAGTAATAGGAGGTAATGGATTAGTTCGTGGTGAAGGTGGTGGGAATTGAAAGCTTGGGAATGGAACTGATGGGGTTTGATAGCTTGGTGGCTAGATTTGAAAGCTTGGTAGAGTGGTGGCAGGAGCTTGGGTCACTTGAGAGCTTGGCAGAACATTGGTAGTAGCTTGTGGGGTTTGATAGCTTTGTGGAGTGAGGGCAGTAGCTTGTGGATTTGTGGCTGATGGAATTGTGCTCTAAGCTGAGGTAAAAAAATTAGGGGTGATGAAAGGTTGATTTCTTGGCCCCATGGGTGGCATCCCAGTTGTATATTGTTGAGGTTGGCCAAAGATGCTAGCACTGATTTGGGAGATGGGTGGATTTGGAAGGCTGGGTTGGAGAGCGTCAACAACAATAGTGAAGGGAGTGAATGATGAGGTGTTTTGGGTGAAGGGGGTTTGGGATGGAGTGGTATGGACTAATGGTGGAGTGGTGGTGGCTGGATTGGCTTGTAGAAGGCAGATTTCAACTTGAGTGGAACCTGGTATGTTTGGGTCTGTTGGATCATAAGGATTGGCTTGAGGCTCTTCTTTTGGCACATATTAGGATAATTTGAATCATAAGAGCCTATTGGAAGTGGTAGTTGTCCAAACAATGGGTGAGATGGATCTGATAAGGGAGGAGGTCTTCCAAAGTCGAAGGCTCCTATATTGTCCCTTCGAAAGTTAGCCATGATTGTTTCTTTGTTCTTGTCTATAATGGCGTTCACCAATACTGCATTTCCTGGTTGGTTCATGAAAGCTTCAATTTCAGTAGGTGATGGTATAGTGTTCTCTGGGCTAAAGGATGGTTGAGTGCTCAAGGGGAGTGATGCTATTTGATCCAAATGATAGGGTTCCATTGTTTCTTTCTTCTTCTTGGCTAAGCGAGTGACGGGTGGCATGAAAATGTTCCTAGGGATGAGATGCAACAATGTTGATGGATGCCAAGGGGGAAGGCTTCTCTATGCAAATGATTTCCTGGGTTGAGGCAAAGCTATATGACAAACCTAAGGAGGATTGGGTTGGGGATTCTAACTTCAAAGATATGTCGCCAAATCATGAAAGGTTTGCTTTCCTATGTGCAAGTTTGGTGGTGATTGTGTCAACTTAAGGATAGACTGATGATCCTTTAGGAAAAATACGAGATTGACCACTTGTGGATCCCAACCTTTAGCTCAAGGTGATGAGGGATAACAAGTGACAAAGCTAGATTACCCTAGACAAATCTCTATCAAAGGGATAACCTTGGTGAGATTGGTGGATTTGCAAGATGGTAGGAATGGTAGACTTTGGCAAGGTGACAACAATTTTGAAGGCTTGGATGTGAAGTTTAGGCTTTTGGGATGCTAGCTAGGTTTGAGGGGATTGGTTTGGTTCTAAGGCAAAGATCTAAATGAGATGGGTGAGCTAAAATTCTTAAGGGGATGACTAAGGGTGGTTGGCTTACCTACAAGGATGACTCTAAAGTGGAGCTTATGCAAGAAGATGTGGAGGAACAAGGGGGCCTAATCATAGAAATCATGCCTAGTTGGTAAGGCATAAGCAGGGTTAACTCTTGGATGCTTGCTAAATTTGATAGTGCAATCTAACCAGGCATCTTGAAGGGCTTCGTCGGCAGCTTTGTCTTCTGCTTTGTGGAGTTTGGCAATTCGAGAGCTTGGTGTTACTTCCTTTTTCTTAGCTGCAATTTCTTGGTATGCCTGAGATGGCTTGAGTTTGGCTTTGTGAAACTTTTGTTTGGGTTTGGGTTGTTCTGACATAAATTCTTGAATCTGCTTGGCTTAGAGAGATTTTATTTGTTTTGCTTCAACTAGTTCAACTTCTGGAACAGGCAGTGACTACACTAAGTATGCCCTAAGCTAGGATTGACCAAGTTTGGCAAACATTCATTCAACAAGTAAAAAATCAAGCAATAGATAGGAACAACCAGACAGAAGTTTTTGATTCTTAGAATGTGATACTTGCGCCAAGGAGTGTGTATGTTTTACAAATGTTTCGATCAATCACTTCAAACACATTAACACCCTAGATGGTTGTCTGCAAGGTTGACAGTTGGTTTAGCTAGGGAGTCCTCAATATACCCAAGGTACATGAGGCCCAAATACATAGATGAAAACAAAAATATGTCACACATCCGAGAGGAGTGGTAACCCACTTCTCCTATTTCACTTCTCAAGGGTATAAAGTTCCTTGAGGCTTAGCCTGAGTGACAAAATCTTGATCCCAAGAGAGGTGTCTTTGGATTCACCTCTCGATCTTTATACTCCGTCAAAACGCTGGAGTTGAGGTCATCCCAAGGGGTGATGAAATCCCCAAGCAAGCCATCTGAAATTTAAACAAGATTTTGGATCCTAATCTTATGCACCCAAGATGGCCTCGAAAGATGACAAGGGGAGAGAAGACTTGGATGATCTTGGGCTAAAAGACAGAATTCTTTTCCAACTGACACTTAAGTTTTTTGGATCTAGACCTTACAAACACACATGTTTAGGATGCAAATGTTCAATTCCAACTTGAAGCATTAACAAAAGTAAAATCGATCAAAGAATGAATACACCAAGAAGATTTAGGGTCAACAAAAGTAAACTCGCGCATCCGGAGGCCGATGTCAAGTATCGATTGATTTTTCTATAAGGCATTCAAGATTGAGTGTGAGTTTGTTTTAAGCCCAAAATAAAGATGTGTAAAACTCGGTTTCAAGCGCATGCTCAGAGGCCCTCCACATCAAGATTTGTTCAATTTTTATGCCCAAATGAAGTGTTAGTGAGACTAATGTGCATTCAAAAAAATTTCTATCTTAGAAAAACCAATAAAAACTCAAGTGAGTGGAATTTGATTTTTGTGGAGCACTTAACACCTTCTTAGGTAGACCCATCCCCATATATGGCGCTAATATTGCAACCAATGGTTAGAATGATGGGTGATTAAAGAGGGTGAGTCCAACAACAAATTCACTCAAAGTGTCTTTATTTGTTTTTATAATTTAGAAAGTTTCTAAAATGTAGATTCTTTTTATGCCCCAAAAGATGAAGTGTGAGATATTGTAATGATTAATTGACCTTTTGCATTCAAGATTGGATTTTTTGTTTTAATCATACATTCATTAAAAAATAAAAAAATAGATTTTAATCCATGTCACTCAAGAGTGATTTTAGCAACATGCATTCAAAGACAAGTGATTAAACATTCAAGTTTTTTCCTTTGAGCATTCAAGATTGAGATTTTGTGTGTTGTTTTAAGAACTTTGAAGTGCTTTGTTTTAACCTTAGATCATTCAAGATTGTTTTGGACTCAAAATTGAAAATGACTCTTTGGACTTTGGTTTTCATTCAAGATTTTGTGTTCTAGTTTTCATGTTTTAAGCCCAAAAATGATATTCCTAGATTGTTTTGATGCATGAAAAACCTAAGAAACATTCAAGATTTTGCAACAAGACATTTGTTTGGAACAAATAACAAAGCTTTTAGGAAAATTTTGGCAACCATTTAGGAATCTTAGTTTTCATGAGATTTTTAAAAGAACTTTAAAATATTTGCAAATGAGGTTCATTTTATCCTTGATTGATGCTTTGAGTTTGATTTAGATTTTAGTGTGCACTTAGTGTTGATTTTGAACTTTTTGAAATGGAAACTTGAAGTTCTTTTTAAATTCCCAAAAATGAAGTGTTCCTAACTTTGCATGAATGCATCTAAAACCTTGATGTTGAAAGGATGCAAATGATTGGATTGGTTTAGTTTCACTTGTTAAAAGATTTTTTCTTTTTTGCAAATTTTTAGTTTTTAATGGATGTAAGTATGATTTGGGGGTTTATTTTAAGCACTAAAAAGAAGTGTGTATGATTTTGCTTCCTTAAAAAAAAAATGGCCAAGATCTCCCACAAGAAGAAGAAGAATAAGTAGATGGAATAAGAAGAATATAGACAAGAAGAAGAAGAAGAATTCCAAGTGCTTTGTCCACCTATAAGCTTGAAAAATCTGCAAACACTATGAGATAGACTATGAGTTCCTTTGTCTTCTTCATGCTCATGTGGACCTACAAAACCAATTTATACAATCCTACCAATCACAAAAATAAGCAAAATTAGCCAAAATTAGTAAATGACATACAAAACTTGACTAAAAAAGCTAATGAAGATGACCCATGGGGGGTCCCATCGGGCGTGCCAAAATGTATATGAGCAATGTTAGTATGCTAATAGAAACCAAATTTAAATAAAGCTTCTACAAACTAAACAAAATTCATAAACTTCAAGATAGACTAAGATGAGCTCTCAATTGAGAATATGAGCCATTAATGGGCTCTCTCAATGAGAACCTCTCTTGTTGAGTGGCTTTGTCTAAATATATAAGATGTATGCTCAAGCTTATGCTTCAAAAAGGGCTTCAAATGGAGTTGGAATTTGGGTGTGAGTGTATGGTTTTGATGTAAAATGGCTTCTTAAAATGGCATTATGACTTTACTTCATGGATTGTGTTCTTTTGCAAAGGGGAAGGATCCAATTTATAGGCAAGAGGCTTGAGGGATTGAGGGCTAAGATGCAAGGATGGGGAAAAGCTCATGGAGGGCTCAGATTGTATGAGAGGAGAGCACATGGATTGTGCTTCCTTACATCCAATCAGGGAGTGACACATGTCACAGGGTGAGAGGATGGAGGAAAGGGGAAGGATGAGTCAACAAAGGAGGCTCAAGGGATAAAATTTTCATAAAGACCCTCATAATGGCTTGTAAGAGCAATGAAAGGGCTTGGAAGAGTCATTTATGACCTAGCGGGCTTCATAAAATTTTATGGTTGGGATATTTTGAGGGAGATGAGAGGAATTTTGACTTGGGCTTGATTAGGAAGGTTTTAAGCTTGCTTAGGATTGTGCAAATGATTAGAGGATGGATTATGATGGTTTAGGATTAGCTTAGGGATAGGCAAGTGGATGGCATTTAATGAGGGTGGGTGAAGGAGGAGATATTTGTTAACTTTGGCTTGGGTTAGTAAGTCTTAACCCATGTTTAGGGAATGTGACAAGGTTAGGAGGGGATTAGGATTAGGTTTAAAGACATCTTCTAGAAGAGTCTAGACTTTGGATGAGGATAAAGACTTTCTAGAATAGTCTAGAACTTCCTAGGATAAGGATGAAGACTTTCTAGAAGAGTCTAGAACTTCTTAGGACGAGGATAAATTAGGTTTTTAGGAAATAAATAAAGTTCTATTTATTTCAAGGGTTTGGGTTGAGGAGATATTTATTAAAACTTTTTAAATAAACATGAAGATTAATATTTAATCTTAATTAAATATTTTGAGTTGGGATTAGGGGTAGGAAATGATGGGATTAGCCTTTAATCAAAATTAAAGAAGGATTAGAAGATTTTGGAAGAGGTTAGTGGTCTTAAGGAAATTGGCCAAGTTTTGGGCAAAAAATAATTTATTTATTTATTTTGAGTTTTTTTGGTCAATTTATTAATTAAATAATTAATAAATAAGGAAATAATGTTTAAATAAGATTTCAACATTTTTGGGAGGGATTCTTTAATCAAATATTTTTAATTAAGATAAAGGGATTTAATGGCATAAAAATAAATACATAAATTAAATAATTAATTAATTAATTAATGATGATGTCATCAAAAAAAATTTCAGAAAATAAAAATACTTTATTTTCTAAAGGATTTAGGTGTCTACAAAGACATCTTTCGTTACAGGTTTTGAGCATCATGTTGTAGGTTTCTCTCTTGGGCCCTCAAAGTATGACTTTATATTTGTCTTTCTTTGGATGGCTTTTTCATTCGAAGAGCACTCTTAGTATTTTGGCCACTCTCAAGTGTCTTACTGCTAGACATGTGTTACTAAAACAAACTGCAAATAGGATTATGATACCTATGAAATAAAGAAACATATAAAAATAGTGAAGATCTTAGATAAATACATTTTTATAACAATGCATGGCATTAAATAACAATAACAGATTAAAATGGAATAATAAACTAAGTCATCAAAGGTCTCTAATCAAAATGATTCTGTCGTATAGGCTAAAACTGAAAACAATAATAAAACCTGGTGATTTGAAATTCAATGTTCTCTCCAAATGTGTGTGGACACATGACAACAATTCACTAACTTGTTTCTTACAAAACTATTTGAATATTGACTTGCTTCATTCCAAGTGACATATCAAAAAATTGCTAGTGGCCATGAGGCCTCACAACAAACATGGTGACCATTCACAAGCTTGCATCATGATTATACCTAAACTATCTTAAGCTTGCATGCTATCAACAAGGAAAATATTTGACCTCCTAAGTGTCTACTCACTTGGTGGCTTATACATATTAACAACAAAAAAACTCGCAACCTACCACTAACTGTAAATACTAACAACTCAGATGACTTGCATAATTTAAAGGACAAAACACTTTTCCAAAGCCAACAACCACACAAATCAAAACATTAAAATCACTCACAAGATCAATAGACAAATTCAACATTTTTTAGATCTGTGATCTTGCGCTTGGACATAAAATAGGCTTGCTAACTGCAAGCCTAAGAAGGAAACATTAAATATACCAATGAGCTTGGATTTAATTAGGAATACTTGACATCATTTCAAAAATGGTCACGAGGCCTCATAGGACATGTTGCAACCATTTGCTAGCTTGCATCATGATAGGCCTAAATCATCTTGAGCTTGCAAGCTAGCAACAAGGCAAAGCTTTACCATTAACCGTCTACTCATCAACTTATGAATATTTACAAAAAACAAAATCATGACCTATTGCTAACTATAAAGACTAACAATTTGAATGAATTTCACAATTAAAAGGACAAAACACTTTTCCAAAAGCACTCACGAGATTGCTAGACAAATGACTCAACATTTTTTTAGACCTATGATCTTGCACCAAGACATAAAATAATGCTCGTTAACTCACAAGCTTGAGAAACAAATATTAAATATACACCTTGTATTTAATCAGGTGTTCCTTTTGACATCATTTCAAAAATGGAATATATATATATATATATATATATATATATATATATATATATATATATATATATATATATATGTATGTATGTATGTATGTATGTATGTATGTATGTATGTATGTATGTATGTATGTATGTATGTATGTATGTATGTATATTTTCTTGTTGGCAATCAGTGTCATCTGCCAAAAAGTTTTATAATGACAGGGTCCATTGGCAACTCAACATCTAAAGATTTCCTCAGTGACTTATGTCCAGAGACTTTGAAAGTAAATCAAACATGGACTAAACTTGTATAATCTCTAACAACTAAAACCAACAAGAAATAACTATATGCATATATCCTTTGTCTCTTACCATTAGGTTTTCATAGTGTCAGATCTGTAAGCTAGGATGTTATCTAAAAACCTTCTACAATTTGTTTCCATAGCCTCTGTAAGCAAAAGGAAACACTGTAATTTTTAAAAAAAAATCCAAAACATACACTAACATCAATCTTATATTATTTCTCACTTGCTTTTAAGTATTCACAATAACAACATCCTTCAACAGATTAGGTTGTAACTACAAAATTGGCAAACTATAATACACCACCTTCTCATGTATTTATAATATCAAACAAAATTTCACAATTGGGCATGAACAGGGTGGGACTAGGGTGGTGCTTTATCTATTTTGAAGGCGATTTTGAAATAGCAATAACATTCAATAGTGGCGGGAGGCAATTTTCATCTTGTGGTCATGACCTAAAAAATAAAGAAATTAAATCTTCTTGGCGAATGTGCCAAAAAATAGTGTTTCGATATTGGTGAATGTAATTCGTGTCAGGTGTTGATTTCTTAGATTTGTCCAGAAAATATAGGTGAAATTACTCCTTGTAGAAATAAAAATCGCTGCTAAGATGCTCGCAAAAAATGTAAGGTGAGGTGACCATTTACAATGAAAGGAGGCAAACAATCAAGGAAATGCATCAAAATTTTGAATTTACATGAAAAACCAACGTACTTCCTAATATAACTATTTGCCAATTTACCGACATGGCCAACATCAATGATATGGGAATTGGCAAAAAATATTGCTACTCCCAAGAGACAGTGTCTCCAAGTCAAATGGCAATGTATGATCTCAACAATATATTTCTCATGTGTAGAATATTTCTATAACTTATCATTAAATTTCCTAATTCATAAGCTACTGGACTCCCATATTGCATGAGCATTCCTTCAACTACATAGTTTGATGCATCACTTTAGACTTTAAATTACCTCTTTAAGTTAGGCAATGCTAGCATAGGCTTCATTGTGAATTTCTTCTTCAAATCTCAAATGTCACCTAACACCTATTCAACTATTTTTTGGTCCTTCTCGACAAGATTTGTAAATGGGAGGTAACCTTGAGTACCTATAAACAAGCCTTGAGCACCCTTAAACAAACCTCAAGTAGTAATTTGTCAAACCCAAAAGTTACATTTCCTCAAGACATTCTTCAACAACCCCTATTTTTTTATCACCGTTAGTTTCTTTAGATATAAATAACTTTTGACCTTTGGCAATTATATCTCCTATGAAAAAAACTTCCGCTTGCACTATTCCTTCCTCATATATAGCTTAGTCTCATGCTAACTCAATTACCTATGTAAGGAATGCCTTGTGCTCCTTTAATATTTTGTTGCAAACAAATATATCATTTGTATACACTAACACAATCTTATCTAGAAACAAACTATAAATATCATTCATGTGTGTGCAAAATGTTTCTAGTGCATTCCATAGTCCAAGGGGCACCACCTCTTGTACAACATGTACCTAGTCATGTAAGCTACCTTCTACTCATCCCTTGTAGTTCTTCTAACCTGATAGTAACTTTTCTTAAGATCCAACTTACTAAACACCTCTAATTTGGATAGGCGATCAAAGGCGCACAAAGAGGGCTGATTTTTATAATAGTTCATTTTAGGCCTTGAAGTCCACACATAACCTCAATATCTTATCATTTTCCCTTTAAAATAAGATTAGCACCCCATTGGAGAATGTAATGATCTCATATGCCCCACCTCAAGCAACTAAAATCCTCTCTCTGAGCAATGCCTCACCCAGTGATATAGGTTCCTACAAAAAAAAAACTTTAATAATATTTCTTAGGTTCCCTTGAATCAACCTCCTTGGGCCCTTTAGTCAATCCCTTGTTGCTATGAGATTTATGGGTCCCACTAATCTTTGTGTCGTAATACCACTCAAACTTCCCCTTGGAGTTTACTTCATCATTTTGCTAGGGAAATTGCTTCTCCTATGAGAACTGGACATGCCAACATTCTCCTTTTATGTATCATTTTTAAAACCTAGCAATTGGCCTACAAAAAAAAGTACAAGGGTATAACCATTGTGTTACTTCAACTCCCATTGAACCCACAAGGGTGAAAATTTGGCACCTCAACTCCTATTTTTCCCAAAATGCAAGACTTCTCATGAATAGAAAATTTTTTATCAATTTCAAGCATGTTTTTAATCTCAAACATCAAGGATGAGAATGCTCTAATATAGTCTTTGATCCTTCTTTGGTGCTCAAATTTCTAATTAAAGTTCCTAGGCTTGAATTGATCCCTCAAATCCTCTTGCAATTCATCCCAATTGTAATGTCCCCATTTTTAGTAGGTTCCCATAGTTGGCCAAGTTAGTTTACCATAGTGACCCTTGTGAGTTGACAAGGCATTTCAGGGGTCTCAGTTGTGGATTTACTATTTTAGTAAGTCTATTTTTAGTAGTTGTTATTTTTGGAAAGGCAATGGGTGGCTTGGCGGTTGTTCGCAACCTATAGTTAATCAAGTTAACAATTGCATGAGCTCTTATTTATTTATTAATCATTAAGTTGCATTATTATAATGATGTTTATATTATTATAATAATGACTTTAAGAGATATTCCTTAAAAGCATATTGGAAAGTTTCTAGTGTTGATTTCTTTTGGGAAACTTCCACAAGTTCTGAAGTGGATTTTTAAGGAAACTTTGGCCAATGAAAACTTATAAATGAGAGCTCATTTCTTTGGAAAAAACATGCTTGAATATATATTTTCTTTTATTGCCTTTGTGACTTTTTCCTGAGTTCTGAATTGTGAGCCCTTGTTGAAGTATAAGGGTCTTGTTTGAAAAGTTTTTGGCAATTGTGTTGGAGTATACAATTGACCAACATTCTCTTACTATATTCCTATGGCTAAGGGGAAGGATCTTGACAATTACCTTTCAAATTTTTGGCTGAAAGGTTCTGTGAAGTTACTGAGCATTGTTGTGAGTATTGCTTGCAATTTTTTGTTGTGGTATAAAAAATTACTCATTCTCCTACTGTTAAATAGTGTATCTTGGAGAATTGAATTTATTGTGGAAGCTAGATTGGGGAAGTGAATTCGATTGGGTCTTTATAACCTAAAGATTGTAGATTGTGATCGAATTAGATTGTGGAACTATCATAGATTACTGTTAGGGGATGCAGGAAATCAAATTGCATCAGAAAATCACTTTAGAGTTGGATGTCTACTCCCAAGGTTACTATGATTCATTGTCTAGGAAAGTTGTAGGTCAATTGGTGTTGCATTGGAGAGTTTTGGGGTGGTTGTGTGCTGTCTAGGCACACCCGTAACAGATAGTTGGGCATTTTCTACTAGCCATGGGCCATACTAGTGTTGTTGGCATGCATTTATGTGGGGTAATTTGCAGCCTACACATTGTTATTGAGTTGGCACGTGATAGATTACACCCGAGGGGCCGCTTTAAGCCATAGAGAGCTTTTACCAATCTGAGAACCTAATGGTCTTTACTAGAAACCTTAAAACAAGGAGGCTACATCATGTAGACCTCTTCATGGAGATCACCATTTAGGAAAGCACTCTTGACATTCATCTAATGGAGTTTCTAGCCAAACATTGCTGCCACGGCTAGGACTAATCTGATGGTGTTCATCTTTGTGGTAGGAGCAAAGGTCTCCTCATAATCAATGCCCTAACACTGAGAAAATCCCTTCACCACTAAACAAGCTTTGTACTTATCCAAAGTACTATCCAATTTGTATTTGATTTTGTAGACCCATTTGTAGCCAATGGGTTTCTTCCTTGGTGGAAGATCAGAAAGGACCCATGTGTTGTTCTTCAGCAGGCTCTGGTGTTCAAATGTCATGGGTTGTTCCCACTTTGGAACTCTTTTAGCCTTGAAATATGTTTGAGGTTCAAACACACTATGAATGTTGGCCATGAGAGAAAAGTTAACAGAATTTTTAGTTTTGCTCTTTTTTCAAGCAGTTCTCCCATTAATGAGCTCATCATCATGAAGATCAGCAAGTGTCTTAGACCACCACTTAGGCCAGATAGGAGAATGACCACCATTAGTACTAGGAGATGCTTGATCAATAGGATCCTCATAAGAAGAATTTGGATCAAACTCAGGTGAATCATCTACAAAGTGAGGTGATCCTGTAGGAGAAGTTGAAGGTGTCTATACATGTATTACTAGAATAACTAGAGCTACGAGAGCTATTGGAGCTCTCCCATTAGGTGGACCTAATGGAAGCCAAACTCCCAAATCATGAGCCATCATAGGCTGGTCTGATGAATCAAGAATAGGAGAAACAAGCATGAATGGTCCTTGCTGCTCATCAAAGACTACATCTCAACTATAGATGAGATGAGATGTCTCAACATCAATCAGGCAGTAGGCTTTGTGAAGACTGCTATATCCAGCAAGCATGAGTTTCTGACTCTTGGCATCCAACTTGGTGCATGATGCATCAGCGATCCAAAAAAAAAAAAAGGGAGCCAAAAACCTTTAGGTGACTGATTTTGGGCTTGCGACCTAACCAGGCATCTTTTAGAGTTTTACCTTTGATCGCCACTATGGGTGATTGATTCAACAAATAAACTATAGTGTTAACTGCTTCTGCCCAAAACTACTTTGGAACATGTCTTTGTGTGAGCATGGATCAAGCCATCTCAGTGATTATCTTGTTTTGATGTTCAATGTCTACACTATTCTGGTGTGGTGTGTGGGTGTGGTTAACTAGCGTTTGATGCCATGTATATCCAAGAAGCTGGAGAAAGCATTAGAACAAAATTCCCCCATTGTCTGATCTAAGAGTAATGATAGATTTCTCAAACTCTTTTTCAATTAAAGGTTTAAACTTTTGAAATATAGGAAATGTCTAATTTCTTTTTAAGGAAATACACCCACATTTTTCTACTAAAATCATCAACAAACAACATAAAATACGTGGACCCAAGAACAAAAAGAGTGACCATAGGGCCGCAAATATTGACATGAACAAGCTGAAGTACTTAAGAAGCTCACCATGAATCCCCACTAGTGAAAGGTGTGTGATGTTGCTTCCTAGCCTAGCATGCATCACAAACTCCAAGGTGTTGAGTTTGTTCTCTGGAAATCCAAGAACAAGCTCATCCTGAGAAAGCTATGAGAGATAATGCACATTTAGGTGCCCATATCATTGATGCCAAAGTGTGTTGATAGAAGATCACCGAGCAGCCATAACTAAGTCATGAGAATTACCAGAATCAGTAAGTCCAAAAAGACCATGATCTTCAAGACCCATTGCAATAGTAGACTTAGTCACTTGATCAGTGATGGTGCATTGATGTGAACTGAAGGTGACTGCCAAGTGTGGAGAATGTCACAGCAACTGACTGACTGAGAGTAGATTTAGTTCCATCCCTAGAATGTATTACACATAAAAGAATATGAGATTCCTCCCAACAGACTAAATCTGAATGTTGTCTTTACTGGCAACCATGTACTCTTCTTTGCCACCAAAAATAACAAAGTTTGAATAAGGTTGGTAGTCAGTAAACTAGTCTCTATGGTGAGTGAAAAGATGAGAGACACTTGAATCAATGTACGAGGTAGACAACTTCACATGATCTACAAGTCTTTTAGCCATGAAGGCATAAAAGGTAGATTCTGCCTACTTAGTGTGCTCTGCACTATTCACTTTGGGCTATGAACCTAATTGCTTAGAATATGCATCTAAGCATTTTTGACATTCAACCTTCATGTGTCCAAACTTGTGGCAATAGTTGCATTGAATGTTCTTCTTTCTAAAACCATCTGATGCTGGAGCAAAAAACTTCTACTGAGATGGTTGTTGAAACTTGCCTTTATCCTTCTAAAAGGATTTCACAACAAAGGCTTGCTCTATGGAGGTGGAATTCGAGCTACTACCGATTTGTTGTTTCCACCGATCTTGTTGAATCTATAGTGTTTAGAGATTAGTGAACTTCAAATCAACACTAGAAGATGTGATGTTGAGAGTCTCGATAAAATGTTCATATGATTTTGGTAAACTCCAAAGAGTGATAACCACAATATCCTCTTCCTCCATCTTGCGACTGATGGCAAGTAGTTGATCATAGATTTCCTAAATCTGATTCAAGTGTGCCTAAAGCCAGGTGCACTCATCCATGACAATAGAAAATAGAGTGTTTTTCAGAAAGAAGGCTTTGCTTTTGTCAGAAGTCTCATGAAGACCTTTGAGATGTGTCCAGATCTCGACAACTATCTTATTGGATGAAATCTGAGAAAGCTTATCATCAGCCACAGACACTAGTACATATGACTTCATTTTTTGACGAATATTGGTCGAAAACTTTTTAAATTCATGCTACAATTTCTACCAAGCATTGGTCAAAATTTTGACCAATGCTTGGTAGAAAATTGGTAGACATTGGTAATATGTTGGTCGAAACTTTCAGTATTCTTGGTATGGTTTCTACCAAGCATTGGTCAAAATCAATTTTTTTTTTGAGCCATTCTATAAAATAGTTCACATGCCTTGCCTATGATTTGACATTTTGCATGCATCCTGCACTCTCTCATCCTAATGATGGATTAAAGAGATTGATTTGAAATGATGATGCCAAAAAACACACACAATCAAATCCAAAACAAACTTGCATTACAAATGGATTGTGGAAATCTGATATTGTTAATTTTGCATGCATGCCGACCAGGACAATCACAACTTAAACATATATAAATCTATTTTATATATGTTTAAGTTGTGATTGTCCTGGTAGGCATGCATGCAAAATTAACAATATCAGATTTCCACAATCCATTTGTAATGCAAGTTCGTTTTGGATTTGATTGTGTGTATTTTTTAGCATCATCATTTCAGATCACTCTTTGTAATCCATCATCAGCTGAATAAGAGAGTGTAGGATGCATGCAAAATGTCAAATCATAGGTAAGGCATGTGAATTTTTTTATACAATGCCTCAAAGAAGCTAAGAATATTGAAATACTTACAAGGGTGTGAGGCACCTCATATTTGTTGATCGCACAATATGGTTTAAGAACTCCTCCTCACTGATTAACTTGCACCACAAACTAACAATCTTAACCTTTGTTGTGGGCTCCTATCCCCTATGTGAGTGCTAATGTAGAAGCACAAGCAGAAAAAATAAGTGAAAGCATGTTGAATAAGGTTTCTAATCTCAACCTAGTCAATGTTGTTTATTTAAGGGCTATGGACTAGGCAATTCTTCAATGTCTGGCAATTAAGGGTAGCATTACATCCTCTTTAACTGTTACGTGTACAACCCTAGGAGGAAATAGGTTGTTGGTTACTTCTTCTAGCCTAGAAGGATATGACTACAATAAAGACTAAGCTCAATCAAATATTCCCAAGTTCATAGTAGCTTCTACAATTTCAATTGATTAGCGTATGAATGCAGAAAATAACTGTTTACCAAATGTATGTACTAGTGGAGTCAATCTCAAGGACCAAAAGAAAACTATATATATAATACATTCCATTTGGACACATCACAACAACAAATATTTTGAGTTCATTCGAATGTCTTAAGTTTAGTGCAATAAGCTCAGCAAAATGATTTAATCAAGTTAAAGTGAAACCCTTAGATAGGTTGTCATTTGTCTTGTGTCGCAACAAGTTCAGACCAAAAAAGATATGAGGTGCTTCAAGATGGAGTAACTAGGAAATCATAAATGAAATTGGCATCCCTTAACACATGTCCTTTATTTTTACTGGTTTAATCTCATTTATAATGGTGAGTAGGTAATTTAGGAATTTTCTGATTTTGTTTTGATAAGAATTTTCTAATGTATTTTGCATATATAGTATATCACTTGAAATAGTCATAGATCACACCACATAAGCTACATGTTAACTAAATTATAAATAAGATGTTAACTTGTACAATTAAATGGGAAATTCAGCATAGGGGAGGTACTAATAGTTTCTTTCCATCTTTAATAGTTAATTATTTATCATTTATAAATTATTTCTAGTTATTTAATGTGCACAAGACACTTCAGTATGATAGCTCCGCTTGCATATAAGATAATTTTATGTTTGGCAAAATGATCAATGAACTATTCTTTAAACACCTATTTGAAGAATACATGTACAATAGAAGGTACACATTTTTGTTAATAATACAATGAATTATATCAAAGAAATGGGAATCTAATATAGATCCCTATCTTATTAAATATCATTTTGAAGAATACATCCATGGCACTAGGTGGAAAGATTTTTATTTGTAATGCAATCAATTATATCTATGAATAGATCAAGTCTTATTCGATGATGAATTTGAATGAAAGAGGAATGAGTATTGATTTCAGTTGTTGTCTTTATTATGCTGAGATTCAAGAGCCGTGCCCTCACCATAGAGATTCAAATGTGATAAAACAAGTGGTGGAGCTTGGCTGATCTGTACATCCGTCGAGAGCTCTTTTGATGAAGCAAACATTTCATATGACTTTTGTAGGCATGGAACCTCACATTTCACTGAGACATGCACCATAAATGCCATGAAGAATACAAGAAGCAATGTTCTCAGTTTAATATGCATCAGATTCCCCATTATTATCAACTCAAAGACAAAGCAAATATTCAATGTTACAACCAAATAATAATTTTGCAGGTGAACTAGATTGATATGAAAGCAAATGCAATCTTGTGATTCATTTATATAGGCACCCCCGTGTTTAATAAATATCGCTACAATGCTTCTTTTTCAATTAGGTGTTAAAAAAATTCATATGACATAGTGGAGTCGAAACAATTTATTGGCTCTTGTTTTATAAGAATATGAAGTGTTTTGAGATGGAGTAGCTATTGATGAGTTTTAAGCTAGATCTAATGTTTCAGGGGAAATAGGTAGATATCTATTAATATTTTTGTCAATATTTTGTACTTGGTTGATTGTAACTTACTGATTCTAGGTAGAAAAATTGGACGAAATGCATCAACTGGCCTTGTTGAGAAGTATTTGGTTAGAAAATATCTTATGATCAAGTGTTTTAGTTTCTCTGTATTCCTTAACTTTTGCAATGTCCTATCCAAACAACATTTGATACTTCACTTTGTTTAACAAAATACCCACCTGTCATTACATAGAACTTAAACATAGCTATGCTGCTACAAAATAGATTTAGATTGTGAAAAAAAAGAGGTAATAATTTTAAAATAAAATGAACTAAACATGCTGATGAATATTATAATGACACCAAGTTGAGGAGGCTACATTTACTATTAGTCTTAACATTATACACACTTATGTTTAAAAGTGGTATTAGTATTCATGAACTACAGAAAATTCTTCCCATCTAATTAAATTAATGTAATTCACTTTCATTATTTTATGTGCATACCAAAAAGCAATGCCTTGTATGGATTTTTAAATCATTAAATATTAAATGGTTTTATTTCTATATCCCAAAGTTGGCATCCCATTGGCATATAAATTAAATGCTTTGACATGAAAATATTAGATGCAAACTTGACCCCTTATATATTCTATAATCATCGAGATATTCAATTGAATTTAACTAATTAAATAACTCATAAACTCCATAAAATGGAAATATTAAACTAAAAATTGAGCTGCTCAATTTGTTGAGAAAATTGTTGATGCTCAAAGGAAATCATTTAGGACATATGGAATATGGGGAGAGTGGGACAATCCCTATTTGACACTTGCTCCAGAATATGAAGCTACACAAATTGAAATATATGGGTAAATGTTTTTGCAGGGCCATATTTATAGAGGCCAAAAACTGATTCATTGGAGTCCCTCATCTAGCATGGCTTTGGTTGAGGCTGAGTTGGAGAGAGTGGGACAATCCCTATCTAACACTTGCTCCAAAATATGAAGCTACACAAATTGAAGTATTTGGGTAAATGTTTTTTTAGGGCCACATTTATAGAGGCCATAAACTCATTCATTGGAGTCCCTAATTTGGCATGACTTTGGTTGAGGCTGAGTTGGAGTATCTAGAGTGACACATATCAAGAAATGTTTATGCTATTTTCAAAGTGGTCGGTTAATGTAGTAGACACAACTCCTATTTTTCTCAAAGGACTTCTACCCAATTTGGGTTTGGCTATCTAAACTATAACCCCATGGAGAATTTGTAGAAATGTTATTGTTGTAGTCAATGGTCTAGGTAAGAACAAAATCATCTGTAGATACTACTATAGAAGGTGTCAAAAAGCATGTTTTTGAAAGCAGCCAACATATTATTGTTGCAACAAATTTAGTTAGTACTCTACAATTGAAGTGGGGGGTTGAGCTTGATGTGTTGGGAATATTTTGTGGTTTAGATCTTGAACATTGTAGTTATATCCATCATTTAGAAAATAGGGAATGCCCTATTGTTGTCGGTGGAGATTACATAACGATGGAATCTAGAAAAGGGTTGGTTCATATTGCCCTAGGCCATAGCCAAGAAGATTTTTTGACTGGCATGAAATATAAGATTCTAGCACTGTCTCCTGTAGATGGTAATGACAAGTTTACTGAAGAAACTAGGCAATTTGCTAGTTTGGATGTCTTGGGTGATGGAAATGTGGCAATTGTTAAGAGCTTAGATGAACATTCATGTCTTATCATGGAAGAAGTGAAAAAATAATAAAGTGACTCTATTATTTGTCAACTATGAAATATAACATAAAGTTTCCTTATGAGAAATGAAGTCTTTTAAGTGAAACATGTAACTAATAAGCTACATGGTATTTGTTGTGAAGAATAAGCTCTAGCTCTAAAATGTTATAAAAGTGTTGATTCTAAGGGACCTTCCTACACATTTGTAAAGAAAACACTAAATGGACCTTCCTACATGTTACGTGGTGTGTGTTCAATGGGATGCATGTAAAATGACCTTCAAAAACACATTTACCTTCAAATGAGCACTAATCTTGACCTTCATAATATAAGAGAACGTCATTGCACACAATTCAAATCAGCTATCAATGTGCTAGTCAAACTAACAAATTGAAATTATAGAAGCAGAACTCAACAAAAACTTATGTTTAATCATGAATAACTAAAACCACCAATTATGAGTGCTGATCTAACCAGAACACATTTTACATTAGCTTACTTTTTTGGTCAAAAAACCAGCCTCAGATCAATCTGTGGGTTTTGGTGGATTATTAAAAACAACTGTTTTCTTCTATAAGTAACTATTTTCTTCATTTTCACATTAGTTTCTCTACTTATACTCTCCAAGAATGAAAAATTTCAAACTTTGAGAGCAACAGGTAGTATTGATTTTTTTTTCTATGTATTGCATTTGATGCTTGAACTCTATTATTTTTTCTATACAATAATTTTGGCATAAAAATAACTATTGCAGATTGTTTTTCTATGTTTTATAGTATTTTAGTAGAGTTTTAGTTGCTACATTGTCCTATATTTTTCCCACATTTAACTTGTGAAATTGAACTCCAATTAACTTAAAAGTTTTTCAAGTCAATATAATTCAATTAGCCCTTTACTTCTCGTTGTAAATGTTTAAAAAAATTTATTATGTTACTTGACATTGGTTTTTTTATCATTACTTGATAGTTTCTTCTCCATGTTAAACCTAAGTCCTTCCACATGATCAGAAAAAATAATAGGACTTGTTCAGGATACATGTGACCTAGACAATTTCTAGGTCAGCAGAAAACTCCCCACTTCCCTTATTTTGTTCCCCCCCCCCCACCCCCACTTAAATTGTCTTTATTGATTCACCTAGTGAAAGTATGTTAACCAAAATTTTATTTAGTCAATAATCACATTTAACTGGACTTATAAAACACCAATAAACCCTAGAGCTATCAAAGATGTAGCAAGACACATTTACAGACTTTTGAAAATCAATATCAGGCATAACACATATTTAAAGATTTCCATATATGCATGTTCCATATAATAAAGCATCCAATTACTACATAGAAGGCTCAAGTCCATAATGCCAAATGAACCATCACCATCATAAAATATTACCGTAACAGTCTAAAAGACCAAGGTTTTAGACATACCTCAATAGCGATCAAATATAACTAAATAGCCAAATTAATGTTGCCTTTCTCCTAGGTCAGAGACAACAAGAGTGTTGACATTAACTTTTCATGCACATATGGTCACTATATTTATATAGAAGCAAATTTGTTAACAGAAATGGAAAATAATTCTTGAGCCATCCAACTTGGTAGAGCATAAAATTATACCTTCCATGCATTGGCCATATTCCCAAAACACTCTGCAAATTGAGAATCAATTCTAATTGCCTCCTTCTTTTTGGCAATGCACATATCAAAATCATGCAGCTACCCAGATATTAAAATAAATAGATTCAGTAGCTGTACAAATAAAAAAAGCAGATGCAGCTTGGGCACTTGTATTTCACTATTTATAAGACAAATCATCAATAAGAAATGAGCATACCTGATAATATATTGCCCCAAGAAGCAAAAGAGTGTCTGTACATTAAGGGTTCTTCTCATAAACAACATTGGAATGTTCCAATGCCTGTGTGTAGCTGCCAGCTTTGTATTTTTGATGAGCAAGAGCCAACAAAATGTCTTCATCTACTATAGCAAATGTAGAGACTCAATTCTTTATTATTCTTGAAATGTACACACATGGCTAACAATAAAAATTAATTACAATGTAATTTCAAATTTATGGTTGATTACACTAGGACATTCTATCAGCAAAAGCAACAAACTTTCCTCCAAACCTTGGATATCTTTTACAAAAAAGTGGTAACAATAGTTAACACCAAATAAACAAAGAATTTGATCTGCTCTACTAAGAGAAAAAATTTCTTCTTGAATGACACCCACAACTGTAGCAAGTCACAATTGGAAATATTGCATAATAATAGAAGACATGAGAAATCATGAGTTTTGGAATTGGATTTGCACCTACTATGGTGGCTTCAACTTTTGTACAAGAACTTCAGTCAAACATAGACTATACCAAAATGAAAAAAAGGTGTCAAAAAGTTGACAATTGTATGTGCAAATTGAGTAAATTTCCACATCTATATCTATGGAAATTGGGTAAGTTATCAATTTATCACATTTAATTGTGTATTTTTGTGTAAATCAACAAACAATATTGGATACAAGCCCAATATGAATTTGTGGCATCTAAATCCAAGGTCAGTCCACAGTGCAAATCTCCCACAAACCTGAAAATATCTAAAGAAAGAATTGCCTTGTTAATTCAAAGTTATCAAAAGAATTAGCTCAATATTCTTTGCTATAATGCTTAATGTTTTGAAGTTTAGAGGCATGATATTTAATCAACATATTTCTTATTTGGATGCACATACACGCAACTTAAAAATTGCAAATGTGAACTTGCTTCAAGTATTGTTGCCCATCAAAGCCACCAAGAGCATAAAAGCTCCACCCAAAACTGCTCCTGCTAAAGCAAATCGCTGCCAAAGTAGAGATCCAGACAAACAAAACACAAAACATTTATATTAGCAATAAGTAAAAATAGATTTAGTAAATAGGAAAAAACTACAATCAAGGGCAAACAAAAATTAAAGTATATCATGATAGAATTATAGGGACCTTGCTCCTCTGTTTGACTGAAAGGGGTTAAATATTTTCTCAAAAAATCAAATTCAAGAAAGACAAAGGTGATATGCTTATTCAAAAGATGCTCTGAAGAATATAATTAATTTGATTACAAATTATAATTTGTATAATGTAAATTTAAAATCAACTTACGATTATTTATGCACCAGTTATGTTTCTGCATTCTGTTTAAACCTTAAAGTAAAAAAGAATCTCCTCTAGTAACTCAGAAAATTGGGTCACACATGCATGTGTGTGTGTGTGTTCTACAAATATTGTATCTAGAATAGATGTTTCTTTACTTATAACATGAAGTCAAATAAGATCAATTATTCATAAACCTAAGATTCCAAACTCTCAACACTAGTAAATTACTAAACATTTTAGAATACTTATCTCTAGAAATAGGTAATCAAAAAATAATATTGTTAAAGATATTGAGAAAAAATGTTATACTTGATAAAAATATATTGTACAATATTGTGTATAAACATTACATACCCTAATTTAATAAGATTTTTGAGAACATTATCTTTGGTTGGTAATTATTGGCTAGCACAAGGTCCAAAGAAAAAATCATGATGCAATCAGGAAGGAAAAAGAAACCCACCAAAGGTCCAAGTAAGATACCAAATGTTATACCATTAAACTTATCTGCATGATGAATCTGTAGTGACATCAACACAAATTTGTTATATTTCTTTTCTACCCAAATATATACATTTTGACTTATGAATGAACTGAAGATTTTAAAACAGCATGCACAAAACTAAACTGGCTATGAGAAGAGGGTTTATAACACAAACCTAATATGCCACTGCTACTTTTCAAAGGTATGGAATATCACCAAGTGTCCCAACAGGAAAACATCTATCAATAAGGCCGTTGTGGACTAGTATATAAGCAACCCCACTAATGGTAATTCCTATGCCCTGGAAAAAGTTTTCAAACACATTAAAACACTTCAGATGTAAACATAAGAATTAAGTAAATTTTCAAAAATGTCTTGTTCATCATTTATCCAGATGATGGAATATACAGTGACCTAAATCATTATTGCACCATTTTCCAAGATTGAATTCATAAAAATATAGAAGACAAGGTAACGAGCAGTCCATACAACACCAAAACAAAGACTTGGCACAAGGCCTATCCGTATGTTAGTAAGACATTGGTAGGGATGGAATTAAGGATGGTAAATATATTGTTCATTTCAAAAGGTCCATCTCTAGGCCTGAGATGAGACTGCAAAACCAAGTGAATGTTTTATTAGAATAGAGTAAGTAAACCTTTTTTTCTGTTACAGTAGAATTTTAGGGTTGAAGATCATTTTTTCATCCACTTGAGATTAAACTAAAATAGCATTAATTTCATACCTCGTGGATATTCTAGAGAGCACCATGCCAAAAATTTTGATGAATCCAGTGAGCCCAATGCTCCATTCCAACCTATATACACAAAAATGAACTTAGCAGAAATCATGTCAAAGCCAACCACTATCGTGGGAAGAGATTTTAGGATTCATATTTGATAGTCTTGTTGGAAAATGGGGTCATATTTGAATCAAAGGTTAAGTGGTGGAGTTCTTGTATTTGTATTCAATAAAAAATAAGATATATAGGACTAGGAATGACAAAACCGGTATTTGTTTGAAGCCTTGAAAGCATTTTGCCTAATTTTCCATATTTGGCCTAGTTGAGGGCTAGTGTCCCTAAAGCCTTAATTTGACTCAAGTTTGCTAAGAGCCCTAGAGAACCCTAGAGAGAGGGTAAGACCTTATTAGAAGTGGAATCCACTTGGAGAGACAGAGTTTAGCATTGGGTAAAGGTTGGTAACCTTGATTGGCATCTTGTAGTGGGTTGGGTGTTACTAGGCACATAAGAAGATTTTGGTGGATTAAGGCTGTAGACTCTACATCAATTGAGGTGAGATATGAGCACATATTTTGGGCACCTTACAAGTTACACTACCTCAACTTGGTGATGCAAGCAATTAGATTCCAAATAAAGTGGGCGAAAGAAATAGTGTGCATTATTCAAGCACATCATTCTTTTCTTTGGAGTGTTATGATTTCAAGATATGCAGATGATGAATTGATTAAGCTTTAGACCCTTCCAAATCAAAGTGGTAGAAAAGATGACTTATTGGGATAAGAAGATGAGAGGTAGATGGATTTGGGTTTTGCAATTCCTTGGTATGTTAGTTTGAGCCTCACTTGGTTTCAAGAATACTATAATATTCTCTACTTAACAAGGCCAACCACATGAAGGTGGAAGCTCATCTGGCCTCACCCCCCTCCCCCTAACATCAATCTAAATTACCCATTATCATATAATTACATACTTCATTCATCCATTTATGAATTATAACATTCAATCAATACAATCACATAACATTCATTAATATGATATAAACTTAATTAATACACAATACTAATCAAGACTTCATTAACACATAACAATATTCATTAACATAAAATAAAAATCAATATTAATATGCATCATTCATAGATAATTACTTAAAACAAAGTTCTTTCATTATCCAACAAGGTTTATCAAAGAGCATTTTTAAAACATCATTTCTTCTTTTTGTTTTTCTTAGCTCTCTTAAGACAAATGCTCATAGGAGCATCCATATATTCCTCATTCTCCTCATCTTCTAGCACGTGTAATGTCAAATTATGATGGCTCCTTCTCTTTGGAGGAGTAGGAGGCTACTACACTAAAGGGGGCTTTGTTGCAAGAACAAGTAAACAGGATAAATTGGCATACTCTTTTTTTTTTTTTTAACTGTTACAAGTATGTAATTAAGTACTAGTACAACATAACATGCATATTTCTTACCTGACAATGCCACATCATGCACATTAACATTTTGATCCGCCGCCATGTCAACATGTTGAACACTTGGAACATGCTCCACTCCTTCACCATGATGTTCAACATGCTTTGAAATATTCAAAAAAAGGATACACATCAAATTGCAATTGAAGATGTTAAATTGTATTCATAATTGCATAATTAATTTCCAATAGCAAATTAATACCTCCACCACTATAATGCACATCATGGCCTTCGTCACGAGTAGGTTCTGTTATAGGATATGAAGGCTGTAGTAAAATGTTATGCAGTCAATTTAGGTTCAAAACTAACACCAAAAAAGAATCTTCTCAACTATGCAATTTCATTTACTTTTCATCTAACCATTTACCTGTGAGATATCATTTGGTGCACTGGATTCTTGGGCAAGGCTTTCAAATTCTTCATGTAGGCATGCAACCACGACTTTATAGCCTTCCTTCAAGGCAATTTTTCTATCTTCATCTGTGAGCTCCACATTGAATTCTGTGCCCTGTATTTTTTTCTTAATATCATCAATTTTCTATGTATGGTTTCATTAAAAAAAATTGTTTGCAACATTATATAAAAAAATAAATATGAAATTTCATTGCTCCTACTTACAAGTCGAGACTGAAGATTCGTATAGCCACCAGAGCCAAGTTTGTGTTGGCCAACCTTTTTTAGTCTCACTTTTGTAGCCACAGATGTGTCCTGCAATCTATGAACAATTTCAAACATCTTAGATTAGATATTTACAGATATCACTAATTATTGCATGATTACAATGTAATTAATACTATCATGACATACCTTTTTTTGCCATGTGCTACTTTATTTACTCTATTTTCACATAGCCTTTTCTTCTTTGCATCTTTTATTATTTCATTCCACTCCATCTGTGGAATCATAGGAGGGCGGTTGTACTTTGGGTTCTCCTTAAGACCCCTTCTATATTGATCCCTCATAGTCTTCATATGCTTTGATGCTCTTTTTAGAAGTAGGCCAATGTCAAAAATGTTTTTTTCCAAATTTCTCCTCAAAAGATGTAATCAGCTGATTTTTTAATTCCACAACTTGTAAATTCCACCTTTAAAAAAAAATAGATTGTTAGATCAATAACTTTAATATAGTACAATAAATGGAAGAAAATAAAAATTATGTAGCAATGATATGAAACTACGTACCTTTTACGTATGGTGGGTCCAAATAGTCTCAATGTCATATAAAAAAGATAATCAAAGAAAACATTATTACCTAAAAAAACATAAAGGGATTATCAATCCAAAATGAGTAATGTAAAAGTAAACTAAATTTACACTTTAAATAATAAAAATTTTAAAGCACCTAGAAGCTTTTGTAATTTTAACGAAAACATAGTTTTCTTGTTCAGCAACAATGTCCCTACATATGAGCCAGTATTAATCACATAGACTGCTTCAGGAAATGGATCGGCTTCAGTAGTACTACTCTCTGTTGTCCTATCAACTAAAGGTCTATCTATTAGTGCATAAAATAGGACTACAATAAGATCTATTTGGCATAACTTTTATCACTAGTTACATCTGCTAATGAATTAGGAAAAACATTTACAGATCATACTATTCTTTTACTACCATTCCTCATGACGAGTTTGAAGATTTAAAATATTTTACTTCATTGACATCCAATGACCCTTAAAGTGGAATTGAATGACATGGTTTTGTAGCTAAAATGACATCTTAAAAGATAAAATGCATGGTTTTGTAGCTAAAACAACATGTGAAAAACACATTCTAACCAACATTTTACCTGCATTGACATTTTTGCCCCTAGCTTTTTGTGTCTAGAGTAATGTGAGTTAAACTTGAGAGTACTCGCCCAACAAAAAAAAAATTTAGAGTACTTGGAAACTTGGGGAATACTCGGAGAGTTTGCAAACTATTGTTTTAACAATAGAATACAGACAATTATTATAATCTTATTAAACAAATTTTAAAAAACCTAATTATTATCTTATGTGCTCTATGATGCAATTTTGCTAACATCTATGCAAACACTAATTTAACACCTCCCTAATGTGAACAATATAAGATACATCTCTACTCACCCCAATCAATAGTGGAATTAGCCGCACTAAATTTACTGTACTTCCATGCAAGGATAGGGACAAAGACATCTACCCATGGGTCCCAAGGATAGGGACTAATACATGTATCCAACGTCTCATTAGGTTTGGCTTGAGACACAAACACATGTATCCAACATGTCCTAAATAGGGACACACACATCTGCATGCAACTGATTAGGGACAAATGCATCCAGCCACAACTTATGTAGCTTTAGAGTCGAAGTCCTTGTTGCATATGTATCCAACATTATAGATCATTACTATTGACCATGAATGATATGAGGTGTTTGTTGCTACCACTTTGAAGTGATTGGTTTTAGTTTTTTTGTCACAAATAGTTTTGTTACTACCACAATTTCATAGCCCTATCACTAGTTACTAACAAGAGATAGTTGAATGCCTTCTTGTGCCTCTAATCTCTAATGAAATTGCTACTTAGCAAATATGGTTTTTGAGGCTCATTTTGTTAAAATTATAAGGGGGAAAAATGTCTCCCCCCACATGTTGGACATCACTTCCAAGTAATAATGCACCCAATTACAATTGAACCACTTTCTTAATGCAATTCTATATATTGATATTACACTTAATGTTATGAAAAACCCTTATGCTAAATAAAATAATATAGCCTAACCTTGACATACTTTGTTTTAGTCTAACTTAAATATAAGAAAATGAAATTTTTTACACAGATTAGTGGGCTTCAATTTCTCATTTCGATCAATACATTTGGAAACAAACACAGGATTTGTGTTTCCAACTTTACAGGAAACTATCCTATAAGAACTCTTATAAATATTGAGGTGTTTTAAGGTACTCAATACCTGCTAGTAACAACTTATACAAACACAGGGTTTGTGTTTTCTACTTTACAGGAAACTGTCCTGTAAGAACTCTTATAAATATTGAGGTGTTTTAATGTACTCAATACCCACCAGTAACAAATTATTAAACAAACCTAGTTATTATTTTACGCATCCTGTGATGCAATATTCATAACACCTAAGTGAACATCAATCCCCAGCAATTTCAAGCATAGAAGTTAAAAATAATATTTCTCTTTAAGGGAAATAGTGCTGAAAATTCCAAATGCAAATTCAACACATTAAATTTTTTTTTAGCTGCTTTTAATTTGTTTACAGTAATTTAATAGCTACTCCTGCTAGTTAGCTCATCAGAATTTGGGAAACTTTTGCAAGTTGTATCACTACATCCCCTCATCCCAAAATTTCAAATAAACATTGGTGAACTTATTTAGAAATAGTGTTGAATAAGTGCTAATATTTATTAAACACCCCTTTTGGCCCACTCAAACCAAACAAGCAAAAGGTTGGAATGTTTAATGAATCTTCTATTCTGTTTTGACATTTAATTTTTCCAATTAGTTAAGTAAAATTTGTAGGGTGATTAATATTTCCTGTCACTACTCATTCTCCTTGTGTTGACACACAATAATGCTATTACTTCTCAGCACATATATTATGGAAAAGCAAATTTACTTGAGTAGAAGTGGAGCAAACCTCATTATGTTGAAAATATGTTCCATTGAGTGGAAAGTTGCCTCACATTATTGTTCTGCAAGGAATTTGACATGTGACCAGCAAATGTAAGTTTCAAATGCCAAGTAACCTTTGAGGCAAACAAATTAGTGACCAATTTGTTAATTAAGTTTGAAATTAAAAAGTTATCCAAGTCTCAAGTTATCTGTTCATTTATAGTACTGTGAATTAAAGAAAGTTGTCATTACTAGTATTGTGAATTTAAAAGAGTTGACAATAGTGGAATAATTTAATCTATGAGGAGATCAGAGTAACTTGATGAATTAGCTTAAGTCTATGTTTTATTAGCATTCTAGGTGAGTGGAAGTTACAAGACCAACTAAATATGGATGTAGGCTGAACATGGGCTATCTAATGAGTATGTTGTTTGCAAATTCATTTTTATGGTGGCAATGATTCAAAATCACTGCTTTGTGGTTTTTACAAACTAAGTTTTTTCATATTAATACATAATTATGATTATTTATGATGTAATATGTGGCTTCTCTGAGTTTTATTATTCTATTAGAGTGGTCAGCATTGAGCTACAAATCATGGTAGCATAGCATGTAATTTCCTCTAGAAAGCCCTTGGTCCAGAGCTTTTATGTTAGTTGGTAGTTGAACTTTGGAATGATCAGTTATGTTGTGTTTTGATTTGCAATATTATAGTTGAATTGAATATTTTAGCATGAGTGGTCAGAGCAGTGATATAGGCAGAGCTAGAGTTGATAAAGATTGTGATTGATCATAGATTGGCATTGGTGGATGCATGCAGTATAACAATTCTAGATTGGATATTGGCATAGTTCAGTTTACACATATAGTAACATATAATGGTTTCATTTTTAACTTCTATTTTATGTGTGTGATAATAGTTTTTTCCATAAGCAAAGGACAACTGGTTCTGTGATGGTTTTGTTAGTAGAGTTTTGTGACAGATCATTGGACATGAGCCACTTACTATGGGGTTAAATACTTGTAATGTTAATCGACCTCATCAGGCGTACACTTTAACATTTACATAGAGTAATGAAGTGCCAATGACAGAGTGTGTGCACTGGCAATCCATTGCCAATTTATCTAATTGAGGCATCTGTTACTATTTACAAGTATACAATAGTCATGTAAAATAATGTTTTGCCTACTTTTGTACATGTAACAGTAGTAAAAGTATTATGAATTGTTCAATTAAACACATCTAGTAATTCACACAGGTCATGGAATATAGAATCTATCATTACAAGAACAATAGAAGGCAGTACACAAATGGGTGAATATAAATCATCGTTTTAATAGTGGGCATGAGCTTTCCACAGTTCAAATAGTATGTGCAAGAGTTTCATAGAAAAACTTGTATATGTATTTTGAATTGATTGTTTGGTTTGCAATCAGTAATCCATCATCAAGAAGGGAAAAGTTGATTCAAAAAGCATATACAATTTTCCCTAGAAACTATTTCACATAATTTGAGTTTTGTACCTCAAGCATGTCACTATAGGAGATAGCATATTTAGTATTTCATTTAATATGACTTTTCAACATTTTAAACAGTTGATTTACACTGCATCTAGAGTACTTGGGTTCTCGAGAAACATCCTTTAAGCATCACTATTTTCTCTAGTTTGTAACCAAAGTGCAGGGATAACACACAACTTATGGTGAATTTCATTATATCTCAATGTTTTTGAGTTTAGTTTCTTTTTTCAGCATCCAATACTAATATTGTTGGGAGGAAACTACTCTGGTAAGTATGTTTTTTTTTCTAGTAGATAGATTTGACTAATAACGTGCATGTGAAAGAAAGTAATTTAATATGTGTTGACATCCATACTATCAGGCAGTGGAAAGCATCAATGATCTATAGGCTTACAAAAGTTCAATAAGATTTTAAATGCATAAACAAAATCTTCCATTAAAGATACAATTGAAAAGCCAAAGAAGTATGTTTTGCATGCAAGGCTTAATAGGTTAGGTTTGCAAATCCCAATGTCTTAAATACAATTCGCCCCAGGCTCTTATCTATAGTTATACATAGCAATATAGACATAAGGCTGAAAATGATAGTGAAGAGGAATGCTTTGTTGGTGGTGGAACTAAAGTATTAATCACACAGACTGCTCCAGGAAATGGATCAGTCACATGTACCAAAGTACTAATCACCAGATTTTGTACTCTAGTACGTATGATAGGTACATGAGTACAAAATCCAACTAACAAAAAAAAAGCATGATTAGCACATTAAAAAATATAGAAAAACAATGTTTTACCAGTTGTAGTGGGCATAGAGATGGATGTTTGCATGGATCTTATTGCCAATAATGCACAAGGCAATACTAGACCACCGACCGAAGGAGGCGTTCGCACTTCATCATGAGCTAAAGAATACAATATTGTTAGCAAATATATTTGCAATGGATAAATATCAAATGGGATACTAACTAGAAGCGTCCACAAAAAAAAGGTAAGTGTTATAATTTTGATGAAAATAAACAAAGAAAGTGTTACTTACATGAAGCTTGTGCGCTACAAGCCTCACCATGTTCACCATGTGATGTCAGAACTGTCACATATTTCTATACAAGAACACATAAAAATAGAGATCATGATCCCTAAGATACTATAAAATATTAACATCTATTGAACTTCTATTATTGCTTTAGTCGAATTATTTCTTACCTTCAAAGATTGGACCCTACGATCCAATTCTTTTCTCAGTGCCTCTTTCTCCTTGCTTGTGTCACCCTCGATGATAATGTTAACAATTTCATCAATGTATCTTTGTTTGAGTTTTTGGGCCATGAACATAGGGTCAGCACTAAGGGTGATGTCATGTAGAAATGACACATGTATTTCAGATCACATTTGATCAGCTGTCATTCTAGCTTTTTCCTATCATTTGTGACATCAAATATCAATAAAATTTCATTAAAATAACTCCAAAGCCATAAAGAAAAAAACATAATAATACAACATTTGTTTCTATATTAACATTAAAAATTACAATAATTAATGTTTACCTCTACTGAAGATGTGTGGCATGGTGCATCCATGTCGCCCTGTGAAAAAGATTAGTAAGTCTTAGAAATCAGTAGCAAAATTAAAGTAATAGACTTACCAAAAAAAATATTAATAATAAAGTAGATTGTATATGTAAATCATTTCTCTTAAGTTAGTGAAAAATTTGGTGTAACTAATGTGTATATCTAAAAAAATATTTGACATGTTCTACTTAATGTTTATATCTGCACATATGGTTTGGAAAGAAAAATTTGGTCATACATGACCCCATCATACTTGACATTGATCCTACTTGAACATTTCATTGATCATCATGATCTTCATCCATGTCATCATCATCATCACCATCATCGTACTTGTCACTTTGATCATCGTCGTCACCACCACCATCTTCATCACCATCATCATCATCTTCATCACCATCATCATCATGACCATCATCACCATCATCATGATCATGATCATCATTATCACCATTATAGTCAGCATGGCCAAAATCATCACCATCTTCTTTTTCTTAATCATTGGGTAACTGTCATTCTTGATAATCATTTACTTCGTCTTGTGCTTCTTCAGTATCTTCTTCTTTCATCACATTATACTTTGCGGGCCTTCCTCTTGGGTCATGTCTAACAATAAATGACCAACCTAGTTTATGTGGAACACCAAAGTAAAACACTTGCTAGCATTGGCTTGGAAGAACATAGGGCTCATGTCCAACTTGCTCAAATGAACTTGTATTAATCATAGTAAATCCACTATCATGTTCAATAACAATCTTATAAAGATCATTTCAATTCAGCCGTAGCCTATACCATTTGACAAAAAATAGAACTATTTTGAATGAATTAAAGTCACACTCAAGTATATCATCCAAAATGCCATAGTATCAATTTTTAGATTGTTGAGGATGTATGTCAGTTTTAGATGAAATATTGGTGACCACGAAGACAACACTTAACCTCGAATCACACCTTTTTTTTCATTTTGTCTGACTTTTTTGTGTGAAATTTATAGCCATGGTAGTACATAGCTTTGTGGTGTTTGACCTACAATTATTTAAACATGTCAAGATTATTTGCATTGATTTGTGAGTTGATATTAAACTTATGTCTCATGATTAGTAATCTTATGCATACCTTTGTATCTCTTAAGCCATATACTAGATCAAGTACCATTGGCGTAACATTGGGACCTCCATTACGATGAGTTTCTTTAACCAATGATGCAACACCATCCCATGTTAATGAGCGACCATTTTCTTGAGACTGTTCAATCCATACCGTCATCCAATAAAGATTATTTGCAATATACAAATGTAGTGCATCCCACTCACAACCAACTATAAAGAAGACAATTACACTAGTTAGAAACAACTTATATATATTGATGATGGATAAGAATTATTAAACTACAAAAAAAAAAACTTATAATTACCTCTCACTCTCCTCAATCTACTTTTCCTCATTAGGTACTCCCATTCGAATTTGTCATTAGAGTTGGATCCCAAATGCAATCTACATGGATATTTGCTACAAACTTTGGAAGATATTCACTAATGTACACTATGTTCTGGTATACCATATATCCCTCTACCATAGAACCCTCAGGACATGCTCTTTGTCAAACCAAGCCTTTCATAAATTTCAAGTGTCTCTCAACCATCCACATTGACCTAGTTTGTATAGGTCCACACAATTCAATATCCTCAACTTGATGTATGAAGTAGTGTTCTTGAGCATTGAAAAAGGTTGAAGGTAAACACTTTTTCATTTCACACATAAGCTGTGGAATTTTTCTCTTCCAATAATTTATATCTTTTTTACCAATTTCTTTAGATGATAACCACCTAAAAGAGATTCAACACGCAAAAACACATAAACGAGATTTCAAATAAAATTGTACAATAGATTTCAGATAAAAAGCTACAAATCTAAGAAAAACACTTCTAACCTTATGTATCTTCCAAGATCATATATAACTTGTTTAATACTATTGTAAAATTGGTGTGGAAGGGATAGAGTAGGATGTACTAAAATCATTAAAAAATGATCATTTCAATATATTATTAAATAATGTAATAGGTAGTACATTCAATTTTATAAATATATTGTAAATAGAGAACATGACTTACCTTGACGAAGGTATGCCAATCATGTGTTTTCAACCCTAGCCCAAAATCACCTTTCTTTGATAGAAGAGTGCTTATATTTGCAGCAAATCTTGTTGGAAATTTTTCTTTTTTTATGACTTTTTTTAATGCATCACTTTGTTGCTCCGTTAATAACCAAGGAAGGGCACTTGTATTTATGCGGTCTCCATTGTTATTTGATTCAATGAAATCTTTTAGTGCATGATTGGATTCATTAATGTCAGTACTTGTTCTCTATTAGGCCTTCCATCCAACATTTTCCATAGTGTCTCTGTTACATTCTTTCCAATATGCATAGCATCAAACAAATGCACGATTGAGAGATCCTTGTAGTACGGTAACCTACTAAATTGAGTAGGATAACTTTTCATTCCTCTAGGAAGTTGGTCATTGATGCCTTAACGACCTTCACGAGCATCAATTACAACATTAGTAAATATAAGACATTAACAAAATAAAAATTTTAATTTTCAGATGACAAATTGGACACTACCTTGACGATTTAGTCGATCGTATTCCAACTTTCATAGATGAGGTGTCATTCTTCATGGCCTTGATGATGTCTCTTCTTTCCCATTGAAAAGATGTTTTTCAAAAATTTGATACCTATGGTTATTGTGGAGAAAGTGCCTAAACTCATCGAACACCTACTTTCCTAAACTTCTTGAATGATGAGATTTCATCTTCGGACCACAAACTAGACATGCAAATTTTTTCTTTGTCTAAAGACCTAAAAGATCATGTACAGTCAGATCATGTACAATTATCATGCATAACTTAAGAATACAATAGTAATGTGTAAGCACTATAACAAACCAAAAATATGTGATCTTAACAATATAACATACCACAAAAATGAGTTAGCCCAGGGGTATCATGTATTGTCCATACAAGCATTGGATGGAATTGAAATTGTCGATGTCCTATTGGTCTAGAGATGTCATACATAGTGACGCCATTCCATAACTTCAACAACTCATAATTTAGGGGCTCAATATACATATTCATATCTTTAACTGGGTACTTACCTAGTAATTAAATGAACATGAACATTGCATAATTAATATGACCATTTTCATGCACTATTTATAAATTAATTTAGATAACTATAAAATGAAAAAATACCTAGCACAATCATTGACAACATTATGTGCTCCCTCATTATGGACATCCAACGAGGAATGTTACTGTTAATAACAAAAATAGGCCACACTAAGTAAACAGATCTCATATCTCTGTATGGATTGACACCATTCGCTACCAATGAAATTTTTATACTACGAGGTTCTTCTTTAAAGTGTGACAATGTTTCTTCTATCTCTTTAAATGCAGAACCATTGATAGGCATTTTCATAATGTCATCTTGACTTCTATTGTGTGCATGGGAATCCATAAATTGTGCCAAGCTAGCACATCTGAATAATCGTTGAAGATGTGGAATAATGAGAATGTACCAAAGAACCTTGTGAGGCACCTTTTTTGTTATTTGATTTGACTGATATCTTCTAATATGACAATCAGGGCATTCTGTTGCAAATTCTTGTTGTTTATGATATAGAATGTGATCATTGGGACATGCATGTATTGTCTGATACTTCATTCCAACCTGATTCATAATGGTAGATAATTCTCGGTATGAACAAGGCAAAATGTTTGATGGTGGTATCAAAAACTCACCTATTAACCTACAACAACAACTATGCATTATTAATATAATGAATAGTAACTGTATGCTAACATTGAAGATGACAAAAATGGCATACCTTAGCATACGTGACATTGCTACATTGGATAAACCATTCATAACTTTTAAGTTCACTAACAACACTATAGTCGAGAGTAGAGTTGTTTGGGAGCCTTCGTATAAGGTCTTGTGTGTCTTCTCAAGTAAAGGTATATCAAGACCATCTTCATCATCATTATCAGATTTGCTAGTACCATCATTGTGAGCCTCTTCGTTACCTGCTCCGATACCATGTTCTTCAATCATGTCCTCTGGCACATTATCATCTTCTTCCATTAGAGTGTTATCCTCAGCTTGGATATTCACACCTCCATGTTCCTCTAGTAGGAAATCCACATGCAGCAATGGACGAAAATTGTGGCCCCCTTCAACGTGACCATGTTGCCTATAATGACTCTAGGCTGTTGTGATTAGAATTCTTCAATTCTTTAAGCCCTTACACTTTTTTCAAGGACAATAACATTTATCAGGTTTTCTTCGAAACTGAGACTACAATGCAGCCATTGGCTCACTATTTTGTTCTGGGTTCATATTATTAGACGTAGTCTTTCTTCATAGGAAAATATATCTGCAAATAAATTGGACATGTTGTAGTTAATTTTTATATCTGCACATATGGAAATTGTTGATTAATGTTTTCAAATTTAATTAAAATGATCCTATAATTTCTAGAAGGCCTAGGTGTTTGCAAAATGTGGAGTTATAGACAAAGTATCGTAATTATTTGCAAAATGCTTCAAAGAGATGTCACAAGGTGAAAGTTACTTAGGTGCTATCAGCAACATGCCTTGACTAATCCTGATAGTAATGACTAATGTGATTAATGCATCAACTAATGAGGATGACTAAAAGATCGAAACATATTAATGTATAGCAATGTTTTTCTTGAGAAAATATATGCTCTTCAGTAAGATATAAAAGGAAATATGAATTAGATGTGATCTATGTGTGCTCCAGGTAGATGGACATTACCTTTTGAAAATCGTTCAATAGGGGCATCATATTTTTATCAATTTATTAAGAGGTTTTTATAGTTTGAGACTGGAGTAAGAGACAATTATCATTATCCTAAGGACTGAAAACTAAGTGTAATCATACATTTCATTGTCTATGGTTTTACCACTTTCTCATAAAAATAAATAGATTCTTGAAAGATGGATTCTTGAAATAGGTTCCTATTTCAAGAACCCATGTCATTTCAAGAACACATCTCTTAAGAATCTATTCATTCTTTCCATTTCAAGAGTCCCTTCATTCTTTCCATTTCAAGAATCCATTCATTTTTTTCATTTCAAGAACTCATCTCTCAACAATCCATTCATTTTCACGAAAAATAGCTTTTTGAGACTACTGCTCATGAAACATGGGTTTTTAAATTTTTGAATTTTTATTTGAAGGACAACACAGTTGAACCCTAAAAATAATATCACAATAATAGAAGTTTTCAATTACTCAAATGGAAGCTCATAATTTCTTTATATAAGAAACTAATGGAGTGTTCCTTTTCACTTTGTATATTTAAGAATCTAATTGGGGTGTTTCTTTTCACTTTGTAGCACCTCAAAATTATTTATCCATCATAGGAGGAGTGTAGGTATATGCTAACCTATCTAGTCCATCACAGGTCTAGACATTGGCTCAAGCTAGCGGACCATCTTCGCTATCAACTTATTCAAACCAAAATGTGGGTGGTGTTGGACCCACATCATGCTCAAACCAGAATGGAGGACCTATGTCATTTTTGAACCAACAATAGCAAGAATATCTATCTCACCCTAATTATCAAAAGATTGAGACATATCCATCCCTTCCTTACTATGGGAACAACAATCTACAGATAGGATCATCTCTTTGTAACAATTCTTGGAATAGCCATTCACAAATAAGAGAGTCCACTTTTCCAACTACTCAAAGAGGAAATCAAGATCCTGTTGTGAACATATATCCATATGAGCAACAACAATCCTTTTTTCTAACATCAGAAGGAACTTTTCCAACTACTCAAACATGAAATCAAGATCTTGTTGTGAACAGGTATGCATATGAGCAACAGTAATCCTCTTTTCTAACAACACAAGGAACTTTTCCAACTCCTCAAGGACAAAATCAAGATCCTGTTGTGAACCCATATGCATATGAGCAACACCTATCCTCTTTTCCAACAACACAAGGAGGAAATCCAAATCTTCATATGAATGAGTATGCAACAATATCAGCATCTGAGCAACAACAACTTTATTTTCCAACTTCACAAGGAATAAATCCAGATCTTCGTGTGAATGGATTTGCAATAGTACCAGCATCTGAGCAACAATGACCCTATTTTTCAACTTCACAAGGAGGAAATCTTGATCTTTGTGTCAATGGATATGTAGCAGTATCAACGTCTAAGCAATAGCGATCCTCTTTTCCAACTTCTCAAGGAAGAAATCCAAATCTTTGTGTGAATGATTATGCAGTAGCATCAGCATTTGGGTAACAACAAGAGTTTTTCAATGTGGATCATTCCCATCAACCATAGTACAATAACAACCACTAAAGAGGCTCACTATGACTCTGGATTATATGATTCATTTGGCATTTATGGCATTATACTACATGCTAAAAACCATGTACACTGTATGGTAAAGATATCATTTCATATCCTTTTGGTTACTATGGTTGTGATTTTATTCATATACTTTATTAGCTTGATTTGTGACTATGGTTTTATCTAGTCTTTAAGGGATTGCTATGGCAATTGATTGGCCTATAAAAGTGAAGCTACTGGTTATGCATCCTAGCACCTTGAGTCATATTATGTAAAAGGATTGATGGTAGTTAGGGACTTCTGCTTTGGGTTCATGTTATTATTGAAAAAGAAACATATATTAGGAACAATGTATTCATTAAATTATTAAACCATTGAGGCTGAAATGACTATTATTTTTTGGTATATGTTTGTTTTCGATAGTCTTGTATACTTAGCTTACCATTTTATCACATGTTTTCAAATACTATGATTTCAATTAAGATTAAGCTTGTATATCATCTTGTTTCTTCACTTTTAAAGAATTTGTAATTAAAAGTATGTTAATTTAATCATAATTATTTATTTCTACTGTCCCTTTGCACTCTTAATAAGAGTTGAGACATTTAGGACATACTCATAGGCTCAGGGATGTACCCAAGGTATACCATGGCCATGCCTAAACTAAGATCAATATCAGGTATGAAGGTGGTCTAGATAAGCAATATCAAAACCAGGATAGAAATGGCTATGGGTCATCAGACAACATTTACCATAGTATATTCTATAAGTGATTTCAACATTTTAATTTTGTTTATGTCAATGATAATTGATTGGAAAATTTTATTTCATTATAAGATAATTATTGCAATCCCTATTTAATTTCATTATAAGATAATTACTGCAATCCCTGAGCTTAGAATATTTGAGTTCACAATTAAACTATATAATGGATGCTATGAATATAATTGTGTGGAAAATAAAAATGAACAATTTCACTTGCTATCTCTAATATATAGAATTATATATATGCTAAAAAGAATTGATACTTCTTGCACTTAGTGGAATGATCCTTGCTATGTTAACTATGTCAATATAAACTATCTGCAATGGAGATGTAATGGTATTGCTTCTACCAATGCAAATTACTGTCACTAGTATAACTCTGATAACATGCAATATCTAATCCTTATTTATTGCTAATGGCGATACAATTGTATTAATTTTGTTTCTAATATAATCCTTCAATGCTTGCAATCAAATCTAATTATTGCTTAAAGTGAGATTTGATGTTTCCGATTTGCTGATAGGCTTATGAAATTTTGGAAATGCTGCTATGTCTGATATGATTGAATAATTCTTGCAATAGGGGTGCTATGTCTGATCTTTCTTTATATGTGTACAACCAATAATGCTAAAGGCAGTCATTCAACATAACATGTTTATTTCAAATTGATGTGGAAGTAAATGATAACGAATGTCCTTTTATACCATGCACTTGGTGTGAGACGTCACGTAGGATAAAGAATGCTCTCTGTCTCTTTGTAATGTCACTCTTCATAACAACTAATTGTAACACAGCCTTGTAATTGCCTCCTTCCATTATTAATTACTTATCAGAACATATCATAATTCGCTATCTTAATCCAGATCGAGCTTGATTACCATCGTCAAGGTACTTATTCATTATTAGTAATTGCCAAGAATGGATTAACATTTTTTCTTTGCATAATTACATCAATTTGTTAACAACTCAATGCTAACATTAACATAAACTATCATATTATCGATAAGGTAGTCTTTTTTATCTTTATCGATCATTGTTTATGATATTGATTATGGATGTTATTAAATCATTAATGTTCAAAAACATTAGCCTCTAATGTGATTGGTTCATGCCTTAGCCAATACTAGTTGCCAATGGCCATCATTGATTCTTGAAAATGTTCTTCGTTAATTCTGTTCTTTGATGGCGAACATGGATCCTCTTCTTAGTTGATCTATTAATCTTTCTCTTGCTCTGTGATTTTTTAGTTATTACAGAACTAAATAGATATATTGATAGTTGCATTCACTCTTCAACCCTTGATATTGTTTGTTGTTCCTTATCAACCATTGATGCTTCTATCAACTCCCTTAATCTTGTTTGTGATTTCTGACACTTGTCTCGACTAAGGTTCTAATCTTGCTCACTACTCTGCAATGCATTTGTTTCAAATAGGTATCTGATCAATATCTTCAATTGATATTGATCAATGTAATCTTATTAGTATCTTCTTTTTGATGCTCAGTGACCTTCTCTATTGGTTAGCTTCCTCATAGTATTAATTGTATGATCAGTCTTAGTAGGATTCAAATGAATCATAAATATGCATTAATTTTGACTGTCCTTTGCAATTGTTGATCAATTGATCTACATAATCGTTGTCTATAAAATTCATGATGATGTCTTGGACGTGTCAATGACAATGAAGATACATACTTGGTATGATTGACATGTTGCCCACTTTCTTGGCAAAGTCATCAAAATCTTGGACTAATCCTTATTCCTCTGATGCAACTAGGAAAACCATCTTATTCATAAGACTTCATAGTTTTCCAAACATCTTATTCTTCTACTAATACATATGTACATCTAATTTTAACTGTCAATATGCTAACGGTGTCAAGGAGTGCCACTCCTTGTCCACAAAAGTACTTTATTGTTTGGATGTTATTAGTCTGACAATGGATACACCACAGCAAAGTAGGTATGTCAATGTCTCTAGTTTCTTTAGTATATGGCTAGGCACAAAATCTGCTAGTTTTCAGTTTTGTTACGCATAACTGAATATTGTTATATATTATAAACTATAGGTCTTATTTTGTCACAAATAAACTTCATAAATGTTTATTGTATTTGTCAAAAGCAGAATTTGAGTGAAAAAAACATTAAATGCTATGACCAGGGTTTGAGAGGCAGATTTTAGTTTCTTTTTGGCTATCATAGTGAAGGAGTGTGTCTTTTTATACATGGATTATATCTATGAATCAGTGGATAGGATACTTCAACAGAGAGACCCAGTCTATATTGAAATATCTAAAAGTTAATCTTTACAGACTCCATTCAATAACCTAGATTATATATTGTGGTTCTTATTTTCATGAGCAGTAAAAAATATGCCCTTAAAATAGTTAATTGAATTAAAATTTGGTGGCTATAAACCGAATAGATTGTCACATAGTGTAGACTCTGGATGACTTATATAATATAATGAGAGCATAATAATCAAATCACTTCTAATTTCTAACATTTTAGGATCGAAACGTGAGAGACAAACTTGAGTAAGTAACAACATGATATACTTCCTACCTTAATAATTTTCTATTGTGGCACACTACATGATGTTTTGAAACCATCTCTAGAACTCTAGTGCATAAAGTTGAAGTTTGCAATTGGATCTCTTAATGACTATGGCACAACCCATAATATAACTATTCCTATAAAAGATAATGTGTAGCCTAGGCATGCCATCTTAGCATCCTTATTTCATAGTTGACTCCATTGCTAGTTTCTGTGTAGAATTGTTGTTTCGTAGGGTTTCATCTACCACTATAGTCAGTTCAATTACTAATTAAATTGGCAAACTATCAAATACTATTAGCCAAACTATCGGTCATATTTCAATATTATATAATAGTCATATTTCAATATTAGATAAGAATGGGATACAAGGAAAATGCCTTATGATGAAGCGATCCTAAAGAATATATTTGTCAATGAAAAAAAGTCAACTACAATGCTTAGTTCAAGTCCTATTAAAAATGATAAACTTTAATATTACCATTAGTCAAAATGCACACTATCATATTTTGGATCATATAGTGTCATCTAAAACATTACCATTGTACAATCAAACCTAGAAAAAATAATTCATTGATATGAATTGTGGAAATTTGATATCACTAAATGAGAAATCTATTTAAAAATAGAATGCCAATGTGAAAGCAATCCCAGAGAATATATATTTGTCAATGCTAACAATCAGATGTAAGCATGAGGTTTCCAATTGAAACTAAACTATAAGCATGATTCTCCAAACAAAATGTGTGATTATGTGATGAAACAATATGTGCAATTATAACTAAAGTGTCATCTAGTGGTTCTATATTGCAATTGTAAACATGATTCACCAAAATATTTTGGGCGTGAGAGCCTCAAACATAAATTCTATCATGGAAATGGTTTTGTCTTGCAACCATAAACATAACAAGAGTGTCACCTAATAACTCTATTTCACAACCAAACACATGATACTTCAAAATCTTTTGGGAGTTCAAATGCATACATTCTATCTTACGGAAATCTTAGCTAGTATGACAAGGGCCATGATCTAACTAATCCAGGTGAGCCCTTTAGTAGTTTCCTTTTCAAATAGCCATGAGCGTTAATGGCATGCATCTTCATAGCACATGGATCATATAGTTTGCTACTATTTAGAACATTTATTTCATTGGTTTTCATCAAATGATTTGGTTGCAAAGAAGGCGTACAATCCTGCAATTCATATAATCAAGAATGGCCATCGCGTGCATTAACTCTTACTATATGTATTGCAATACTCGTTTTAAGGCCCTTTAGCTTAGGAACCACACTTCTCTTTGATGGATTTGCTAAGCAAGATTAAAAAAACTTACACAAGATTTGTTGAAGAAATGTACCATCAAATAGCAAGACACATGAACTTTACAATGAAAAACATGATTATGAACTGCAATTATAAATGCATCTGGCTTATGCAGATATGACAGTCCCTTTTTGCATCAGTACTTCATTGAACTGATTTTACATACTTCATATTCACATATCCAACACTTATACAACATGCTCCTTTACAAATGATTTGTCTTTTTGTTTACGTCCTTTCACCTCAATGAATCAAGTAAGTCAGCTCCAAAAGTGACCATTGGATGAAAAATGAAATACGACATAGGTTGGCTTCAAATAGGTGCATCATGAAGATAAATGAACCATGACTTGAAACAAGTGTATTATGAATCAACATATAATAAAGTAATTTTAACATCAAACCATAATAGATTGAATAGCGTGAAAGAAAAACATGTACCACAGGTTACCACAAAAAGACAAACAGGTACCATAGGTTACAACACAAAGTCAAAAAAAATTTATGTCAAAAACCCAATGAAGGAAAGAACATCGAAAGTCAACTCAAATTATATGAAATATGGATTACAATATTTGTTTTAAGTCTCACTGTTTAAGGAGGCATATTGTTCCTTGATGGACTTGTTGAGCATGATACAAAGTTATATGTATTCGTTGAAGTGATAAACTATCAACCAACAATATGCATGAGGTTTGCAATGAACAACAAGATTATGGATTGTAGTGATTGATGCATCTGGCTTATTTTATAGGCTTCATACTTAGAGATCTAACACTTACAGAACACGCTCCTTCACAAATAATTTATCCTATTTATATCCTTGACAAAATCTCAATGCATTAATTAGGTTGGCTCCAAATGTGACTATTATATGAAACATATAATACACATAGGTGATCTTCAAATAGGTGCATCATGAAGAAAAATGTGTTGTGGATCAACCCAATATAACCATTGTGTTCTGCAAGATCTATATACCAACAAATCACTTGTTTGGCATGGATTAGCCATCATTGTAGCATCCTGAAATATGTGGTCGCCTTTCTCTTTGTGATTTGAGATGACACAAAGTTGTCTTCAATTGTACCACTAACATCCTAGTTTTCTCTTATTTTTACCCCTAAGTAAGCCATATATGTTTCCGAATTGAATTAAATACTTTGATGTAGTAAGACTTTTTTCAACTCATGTTATTAGTCCACTTGACAATCTAAAAAGGTTTTGTAACAAACTTTTTTATTTCTATATTAATATGAAAACACCCTTGTAACCTTGATGTTTCATATAGTCATTTATATTTTGTTCCATCCAAATTTTCTTCTTTCAAATGAAATCCTTCCTCATCACAATTTTACACCATCATTGATTATTACATTGAAGGTCTTTCCCTATATAAGAAAGAGAACCTCAAATTGAAGATCAATGGCTAAAACTCTAATATAGATATGGACAACCATGTAATTGATCCCAACAGCACATCATTGTTTCTTCAAAAGTAATTGCAGGTGGACAATAATTGTGACTTGGGCATTCGAAAGTAATTGCAAGCTGGCAGCTATTTGCTGAAAGTTGGAGGGAGGAATTCAATGTGTTCCATGACTAAAGTGACAAGTCATCATCCACATACATGTACCGATAAAAATGGTCTATTTCATTCTTTCAAATTAGGATCAGTTTGCAGTCGGCCATCCTTAAACCTTAAACATCACACACTAGCGAAGAAATTAAGCTTTTAAAAAAATATCAACTTCAACTATTTAATAATTTTAGCATAGGAATAACGTCTTAGTGTGTGATATTTAAGTTGTCCTCATTCTCACAAAGACCAAGCAACAAAAATAGAAAACTCTTGCCATGTGAGACTCAAGGTTTGAGGGTAAAGAAACAATGTTATGAAAGACTCCTTTACCCTATGAATTTTAAATGTTTGTGGTAGGCCTAATTCTATATATTAGTTTAATTAGGTTCCCTCAAATCTAATTAAAATCATTATTCCTAGAAGAATAAAATTCACCAACTTGGTCAGTAGTCGAATAATTCTATGAAAAAATAGCAATGAAATAAGTGAAATTAACACTGTGATAAAAATCAACCATGTATTGCCAAATTTGGTCAGTGCATTTATTTTTGTTAGTGATTAAGAAGATTTGAAAATAAATATTTCCTTTTTCGAAGAATGCTAATCGTGCACGTGAAGATTTGAGGCTTACAAACCTATTCAATTGATTCTTGTGGTTGCAATTGGATCTGTTTGTTCCATAATCCAATCTGGCGAAGACACTGCTATGTCATGAGATCTTCATCATCCATGGATTTCATGAAGTTTTTGTTGATTGCTTTGTCCATTTGTAATGTGGGCTTGCTCACTATAGAACCCAAAATAGGTTTGTTCCTAAAGGTTAGACACACTACTTATATTAGGTAAGGTTTGTGGCTATTTCACAGTTGGAAATCCATGCCAAAAACTAGTAAGAAGAAGAGTCTGAACCAAACAAAGGAGCACCTAGCTAAAATTGAGGGGTTTAGGAAAACCAAAAACCATATTGTTGGAAAACTTCTTTACATGAGAGAAAAACTCAAATAAGGAAGTGATATGTGGAAGGGAACCTCTAAACCTTTACAAAAAGAACACTAATGAAGTATATGATAAGTACTCAAACATAAACTAGACCAACGAAGACATGCATTAATCTGAAAAATTGATCAACTCAATACATGCATTTAGCTATTTCATACCTTCAAATTCTGCAAAAGTTTTTGTACAAGGTTTGAATGAAAACCCTTGACATGCGCTCTGGCTATTAAAATGCAATGTCAAACCTAGAAATGATAGCTTCCTTTTCGTTTATTGCTTGGATATCGATTCAGGGAATCCGACACCTCCTCATGTGTGCCGCTCCGCTCGTCACTCTCCGAGAACCCTTCACACATTGTCTCACAAATCGCCTCAAGTGCGCACTTGATTGAGACACTGATAGCTCTTGATAGGAAAGTGTGAACAAACGACCTTTAGAATAGTATTTCATTTTAAAACATATGCCCCTGTGTTGGTCGAAATTTCCACCAAAACGGGCATAAGTTTCAAAAAAAAGAAATTTTTGCCTCTAAAATTCGACAAAACCTAAACAAATTCATTGATGGTCAAAAATTGAGGCCTAATTTACTAGTGGGATAATTTGAGAAGCATCACTACCTCTTGGTTATTTAGATCCCATGTATCTTGATTAGGACCGAGAGAAGTCGGATGCTTCGTAACACCTAGAACAAGTTGATCGGTGTTCTGATATTCAACAATTGTGATGATCTGCTGCTTCCAGGTGCCATAATTTCAACCACTAAATTTGGAGTTATGCACGAGCAGAATGTTTACATCAAAGATGCCATGGTACATTTTTCAATGAAAATCTGTGAAGGCACATTCTTTGAGGCAAAAAAATGAAAGAACTAGAACAATTAGAGAGGGGCCTAGAAGAGAGCTCGAAAAACCTAGAAGGAATGTACTATCGTTTTCTAGATCCGTTGGCTCAAAAATTGAGGGACAAAAATTGAGTCACCCAAAAAAATGGATGACGACCTAGTTGAGCTCTCAAAAAACCCACCAAGAATATGAAATCAAAAAAAAAAATTTGAACCTAAAAATTAGGGTTTCAAGCAAAAAACTAGGTTGGAGGCCATGGAGGTCAAAAACAATATAAAAATGGTGGTTGTAAGAAAAAAAATCGTCCGATTTTGTTCAAAATAGGGGTGTTTTTTTTCTGAGACAACATAGGCAATGAGATTTTGGTAAAACAAACTGTGATTCATCCCTCAAAAACGTTGTGTTTGGCAAACCAATGACCTCACGAAAAAAATGCGAGCCGTTTGCAAATCATGAGTTTGCAATCAGAAACACAAGGTTTTTTCGAAGTTTGAAGGATACCCGTGAATTGCAGATGTAGGCTGACCATTCAGAGGAGAAACCCGTGTGTGTTGATAGACAAATTATAGGAAAATATCACGATTTGGAAAAAAAATTGATGTTGAGTTGGCAACCAGAAAAATCATGATTTGCAGATAGTTTTCGAGTCATGAGTTGTAAAATTGCGATTCAAAGAGAACAAAACTTGCGAATTTCTCCAAGTAGAAAAACCTATGCGGGTTTTTGGAGAAATTAACTTAAAAAATTTTGAAAAAAATTAAACAAATAATTTCAAGAAGAAATTATAAATTTTTCAGAAAAAAAAAATTGAGTATTAGCTCTGATACCATATTACAAAAGTAATCGGTAAAATACTTGCTTGTTATTAACAGAGACCAGACGATCAATTTATACAAAAGAATGAGATGATGTTTCCTTAGGAAACAATTGTAAAGAATAGAAACATTTTATTCTAGAGAAAGCAAAAAATGAAAGAAAACTTAAAGTTGATTAGATATTTACAATAGATAACCATTAGCTAATAATAGACGACTTATCTATTATTGTAATAAAAAATGAGTAGCTTTATTGATTTGAATGACCCTTAGCCTATTTCACAATCTTGCAATCCCTTATTGGTTCCTCTACCAAGAGGCTTAGTGCTGAGATGTAGTAAAGGACTCCCTAACTTGTGATTACTAGATGCACTATTTTTCATCATGATCGATGTACTTTGTAGTCACAATTTCTTTGTCACCACGGAAGTAGAGTAAAAACCCACTCCAATTACTTAATCATGCTTACAACTGCCCTGGCCTCTAAGGCCTCCAAATATTTGTTCATTCTCAACCTAACAATTGCCACTAGAATTTTCACTAGATTTGTGTCACAATAATGTCAAAGTTGTAAGCCCTTAATCATAAATTATTTTATTTAGCAATATCCGGCATTATGGCTTTGGTCATGCTAATTCTACTATCCACAGTGTTGAGAAACCTATTAGCCTTGATGTAAACAATGCATATGAAAATCTCTCGCTAGACATCTAGTTTTGCAATTATAAATCAACCCTTCAAACCAAATTTTGTAAAAGGCCTACATAAAAGAAAAATTGAATGGGAAAAATATCCCAATCAAACACACAAGAACAATTTGATTGTGAACTACAATCCAAAGTGAAGGTCAACCATGGAGAAGGCCTTGAAAACTCACATCATAGGTATTGCTACATTACTGAAGGTCATTTTCAATTTTGATCTTGAGGCAAGGACTCCAACTTGCAGGCATGTATTTTCTCTATGCCTCTAAGCCCCTCCAACATTTACCAGACAAAACATCTATTAAGAATTTGTCTTATTTTCTATTATTAAAAATGCAAAAACTTCAAAATTACTTGTACACACTGCTTCAATGATTTTGAACCCATGTACTTTGTCGTATGAAACTTATCTCGATTTCTTAAAACAGAAAACCAAATTTAAATGAAAAGATACAACATACTCTTAACCTTCAAGGAAGATGAATAAAGAGGGCATGCTACCAATTATATTAGGACTAGTCAGATTGAAAGGAAAAATAATAGCAGATGAATGAATGAATAAATGAGAGAAGAAAATAAAACAAGAAATTTATTCTGGTTCGCTACAATAGTGACTATGTCTAGATTGAGCAAAGTATTGTATTATTATTAAGCAAAATTTCAATGCAAATGATGTAGGAGCAATATATAAAATGCTCCAATTACATTATACATGAAGAGTCTCATAAAATCAAGAGACACACAATTGGAGGGAAAAAATATTATAACTATTGACCTTCACACATCAACAAACTCCCACCTAAAGGACAACCAATGCTACAAGTGATCACCCAATACCCTGCTAATAGTTGCTTTCCCTTTTCTTCACAAGCCCAAGAGAAGTCCTAGTGCATTCAAACTTCTCTTTAGCTACAACCTTTGTGAAAATATCTGTTGGATTGATCTTGGTGTCAATCTTCACAAATTTCAGCTTGCCTTCTTCAACTGCATGATGAACAAAGTAAGCATGCGCGTCAGTGTGCTTAGAGCAATGCTGTGATGAATGATTATGGGCTATGAAAATTGCACTGCAGCTATCACAAAACAAATTATATTCACTTTGTTGAACTTTCAAGTCACCAAGCAATTGTTGAAGCAAAATCATCTCTCTTGCACCTTCGAAAAGAGCCAAATATTCAACCTCAACTAAAGAACGAGCAATGCAATGTTGCAAACTTGAAGCCCAACTAATAGCAGGTCCAACAAACATGAAGGTATAACCAGTGGTAGACCTTCGTTTATCCAAATCTCCAGCAAGATCAGAATCAATGTAACCTTGCAGCTGAACCTTATTACCTCCAAAGCATAACACATAATCTAAAGTCCCTTTTAGATATCTTAGTATCCATTTAACAACTTTCCAATGAGCCTTTCTGGGATTGCTCATGAATCTGCTTACAACTCCCACAACATGAGCAATGTGGGGGCGTGCACAAAACATGACATTCATAATTCTTCCAACTGTAGATTTATAATAAATTTTATCCATGAATTCCTTTTCTTCTTGTGTTTTTGGGCACAATTCAAAAATTAAACAGAAATGACCAGCAAGAGGAAGAGGAGCAACTTTTGCATCAGTCATGCCAAACCAGTCAACAACTTTATTAGTATATTGTTTTTGAGAGAGTGTGATTTCCCTCTTTTTTCTCTCTTGTGATCATCATGCCAAGAATCTTCTTAACTACCCCTAAGCCTTTCATTGCAAACTTTCTTGCCAGTTTCTCCTTTTATCATTAACAATTCTTTTACTTGTGTCAGCTACTAACATGTCGTCAACATAAAGTAGAATGACGAACTCACAATTAAGAAGTTTCTTGAAGTAGACACATGGATCTTATTCGCATCTTGTGAACTTTTGTTTGGCCACGAAGTGATTGAATTTCAAGTACCATTATCTTGGGGCTTGCTTGAGGCCATGCAAGCTCTAATTTAATTTGCAATAAAGATGCCCTTATCCCTTCTTGATGAATCCTTGAGGCTACTCCATATATAATTTCTCTTCCACATCATCATGTAGGAATGTGGTCTTAACATCAAGCTACTCCAATTCAAGATCCCATGTTACTATTAATCCCAAAACAGTTTGGATAGTTGTTATCTTAACAACTGGTGAGAATATCTCATTGAAGTTTATCCCTTTTTCTTGATCAAACCTTGAAATGTTTTTTGCCTTCCTCTTCTTCTTTCAACCGGTATACCCACTTGTTCTTGAGTGGTCTTCGATTTGGCAGAAGAGTAACCAAATCCCAAGTTCGATTCTTGATTAAAGAATATATTTCATTATGCATCATTGCTTGCCATTTATCACTGTTTACATCTTTGAGTGCAGATTTATATGTTGTTGGTTTTGAGAATTTTGAAATCAGAATTGATGGCTTTGCCTCGTCGGCAAACAATAACTCATAATCTGAAAATTTTGTTGGAAGTCGTCTTTCTCTAGTGGACCTCCTCAAACCTTGAGTATTTTCTTCTTGTTACCCTGTTTTGTGAATAGCAGTCCTCTTAGAACTGGTATCAACTTATCATACCCTGATATGGTCATATCACATAACTCATGAGCACTTCCTTTTGTAAAAATGCACCGTGTCATGTGTGTAATGGAACTATGTATTATCACCAATACCATGGCCTGCGTTCTGATTTTGTCTATTGTTAGTTGTTTGTTCAAAAGGACTTGTTTGTGCATACATGCAATCAGGAGAGATTGCAATGTTAACACCAGTATTTGTTGTATGTGTGTGTTGCCATGATGGGGAACTATGAATGCCCTGTCTAATGGAGTCATTTGGAAATTCATGATAATGAGACCCGATCACCATTCTGCCTTGTGCATTTATATTGGAAGTGCCTTGTTTATCCTACGGTGCCCATACATTGATCGCAGGTGTATTGTGTCGGGAATATAATTTGGGCGAGGTAAGACTTTGGCAATTTGTCATGGATTTCTACATTCATCGTTTGCGAAGTCCACATCAGTATGTGGCGGAATGTCTGTAGGTAGATGAATGTCGGCACTATGAAATGGGATAGAAGCAGGGTCCCATGATGTGCCAAGTTTCTCATTGACATCAAAATCCATGTGAACGACTGTGTGAACAGTACATGCCACGCATGCCTTGGTGCTTGCTCACGAGTAGGAAGAGATCGATTGCTTTCGCCACCAATATCTGATGACTGAGATCCAAATGGGATGTGATCTGTCATCTGTGGAATGCAATTTCGATCCAAACACTTTATTGACATGTCTGAAGTATCGTATGCCTTATATTTATTAACAAAAAATTGCATATTGTAATCCTCCAAATCTGTGGGCCGATAAGGTAATGACATACTTTGATCATTTTCATTATGTTTATTGCTTCGTTCTGTCTAATTAAATATGGGGGTATTTACACTGTCATTGCTATCATCAAAGAGTAAAGTGTCTATAGATGAAGAGGAGGCAAGTGCATGTCCTAATACTGACGTAGGTGAAAGATGATTTGTGAATTGAATAGTATACCGCTGGTGTGAGTATTTTCAAATAGTGAAATAGATGCATATTCTTTTACTTCTTCCTGAACTTGAAAAGTTGGACAAACCAGTTCATTAAAGATGGCATCCCTGCTGCAAATAATCTTTTTATCAATTTGATTCTAAAGTCTGAAACCAAATTGATCTTCTCCATATCCGAGAAATATGCAAGACTGAGTTTTGGATCCAACTTCCTTTTCTTTTTAAGAACATGAACGAATGCTTGACATCCAAATACTCGAAGATGAGAGCATAAAACTCTTCTTCCTTGTCATTCCTCTTCCGGAATTCTAAAATTCAGCCCTGAAGAAGGACTTCAATTGATTAAATATACCATTGTATTACAAGCTTCAGCCCAAAACTCTTTTCCCAAACCTGTATTTGAAAGCATACACCGAGGTGATGGATGCTTTTGGAGGCTGGATTTTTTCCCCAGTGAGGGTTTTCCAAGGTATATCTTGTGTCACAATTATTTTGTGAGTATGTTGTCTATTCTCTTGCATATGGATTTAAGACATTAATGAACTTATTTACAACTCTTACCACAACCAAATAGCTCACTAATGTTAACCATTGTCATTTCAAATGACAATCATAAAATTGCAACAACAATTTGTTTCTCAACTGACTATACCCTAATTTTTATGGTAATAACAAATGAATATGGTATTACACCTTGCTTTAGGTCGTCATTCAAATTTTCACAAAGATTTTTAAATAATGCATAAAGCAACTTAAAAATGTTGTGAAAATATTCATCATCACATTTAACTTGAAAAATGTAGTGCTTCCGCCAATGTAAAGAGCGCAGCTTGACATACCACTCACCCTAAATTCTTCCTTTCCATTGAAAAACAAATAAATTGTTTCCAATAATCTCACATTCTATCTCAAAATTGATTGCATGAAGGACTATTTCCATGTCATCTGATTCCATTGTTGCCAATTGTACCATTTTAGAGAAATCTCCTCTACGTTTCTTACAATTGTTTTGTATAATTTATGAATTCTGAGTTTCATTCCAAATTTGTAATGACAATTGGATAAACATTTGATGCAACAACAAGAAGAAATTTCATTTTTTTGGTTGAATTTGAATCATTATGCAATATTGAACTCTACTCTGCCAAAAAAAATTACCAAAAAAAAATGTTTTTAAGACTTAAAAAATAACATTAAAAAATGGTAAGAAATACAATTATGATATAAACACAGAAAAGAAAAAACAGATCAGAAAAGAATAGCTCCAAATGTTATATATCAACATAGAATCTAGGGCAGGGGTCCTAGCTCGGTTGGCTAAATATTCCCTGTTGCAGGGGGTTGGTCACGGGTTCTAGTCTCCCCCGTCCCCGTGGTATCGGTGGGCGTGTCGCGCCAGCGCTACCGGTCACGTTAAAAAGTTTACCTGGTGCACTGCAGTTTATAAGGGCGGTCGTGCTGCACCCGATTCCTGCAGTCTAATTTTATTTTATTTTTTTTTAAAAACATAAAATCATAAATCATAATTAACCAAAAACATAGCCAAAATGAAAGCAAGTTTTTTCGCCTCCCATGCCATTTAAGGTGTGACTTCTTGCCAAATTAGCCATGCTACTTATACTTTGTCAAATTTATATGTATGAACAAGTCTGATCTAAGTCTGATAAGCACTAAAGATAGCTACATAAATAAGGCATCTAACTATACTTCCTGAGATGCTTAATAAAATTGCACATGCCAATTGGCTCCGAAATTATAATAAGGAATTGGACTCTATGTAACTAAGAAGAAAATCATGATTTTGATAAGTAGGAGATAGCAATATCACAACTTATGATTTATCACTGTAGTTCCTATTTGCAAATCAAATTTAATGCTTTTAGAGCTATGACTGTATTGGTTTCGAATTTAATGTTTTTAGAGGTATGACTGTATTGGTTTCAGATTTAATACTTTTAGTGCTATGACTGCACTAGTTTCAGATTTAATGCTTTTAGAGCTATGACTATTTTACAATTCTTGGAATTCCCAACTCCATTCAAGAAAGAATTTAACTAACAATAAAACTTTCTTTGATTTTATTTCAAATGACCAAAGCAAATACACAATAGACCTCTACAATTAAAAAGAAAATTACTTTATTTTCTCAGCATTAAATTTCTCCTCATATATGAACACTTCCATAATTTCATTTACGGGTATAAAAACAATATAAAACATCACTTAATAGAGAAGCTTTCAAAAAGATGATACCAAAGATCCCAATGTAGAAGAGCTACTAGCAGATTGCACTCCACACAAGAACCATGTAAATAGAATGTAAAATTTTGAACTCTATATTCAAATGAAAATCAAGCACAAGTGTTTCATGAAACTAGTGCACAAGACAAGCAAGTGCAATGATTTCAAATGTCAAACAAAATATTATTTAAATGTCATACAAAATTGTAACCTTTATAAGTACTAACATTAAGTTGAATAATTTTTCATTTGAAAATGATTCATAAATCTTAACCATTGTTTGACCTATAGAATTAAGTACAACAACTAGGCTCATCTGCAGATTGAGTTTTTGTTCTTGCAATTTGATCAATTTTTCATCATTTCCTTCTTCCTTACTCAACTGCCTTTCCATCAAAGCATAGCCTTTTTCATGACACCTTTCCATCAAAGCATAGCCTTCTTCATGACATTTCATGCAGCCCTCTTCAGCAAGTTGTAATGTAGAAACAACTAGTTTATTGTTTTCAAGAATTGTATCTTTCATGCCAATTGTTTCTAGAGTTGCCTTTCATTTTTTCCCTATGTATCCCTTTTCACTTTCATTGCCAGTGTGTATTTACCCTTGACATGCTCCATTCATTATATCAAATTCATCCATTAGAGAGTTTTCATTTGGAATAGAGTTTGTCACTGGATGTATTAGTGTACTAAGGAATGTCAATAGTAATATTTCTAGGATCAATAACTCTATCAGTTCCAAAATTTGTCTCAATTGCATCCATAAGCTCCTTTGGGAAGTTTGATGGAAGTATTTTTTTGTTCTTTCTCTGTTTGTCATATTCTAATAACTATCATGGCGAGAGGGAATATGTAACTCATAATCTCTGACTCTCTTGTAGTCTGGCAAAACATGCTCCTAGCGGTCTTGATATTGATTTGTTGTCTGAAAGACTCCATGATGAGAACAATATTCCACTTTTCAATAAATGTTGTAGCTTTCTTCATTGGCCCTCCGTTTGAAAGTGTGTCTTTCTCATTGCGCTTTGCTTCTATGAGGACTATGGTGTCCAAAATGATCCATTGTATCCTTCCTTTTTGTGTAGAAGAAACCATAGGTGTTTTGTCTTGAAATTTTTATTGTTGTTCAAATGGAGTACATGGTATTGTTTATTCATTTTCCCTCTATATTTTGAGAAATATCAAAGCTGAATGTTTTATTCATTGTCTGAGTACTTGGGACAAAACCAATGAACTCTTCATTTATGGAATATATATCATCATCTTGTATGTCATAACTCTTCATTTATGGAATATATATCATCATCTTGTATGTCATTTTGTGACAGCATTAATGTAAACCTCCTAAAACCACTCTTTGTTGGTATTGGATGATGTAGATTTTTATCCATAGCAATTCCAACAAATATATCTTGCTCCACACTGCAAATAAATGATGAAACTTTGAATTTTGTATAACTGGCAAGGTTGTCATCACACTTTATATACAAAAGAAAAAAGCTCAAAGTGACAAACTTTCATTGAATATCCTAGCAGGTTTAAACGTTTAGAGAATGCTAAAGATAAAGAGGACAAAAATAAAACCGCATAAAAGATGCTACAACTGCAAGAAGACAAATGGACTTTTAACTCTACTTCTACTTTGATCGTCACCGATCCCTACTTCATACTAACTTCTAGTGAAAAGTGGCCTTCCAGCACACAAGCATACAAACAAACCTAAGCCATTTCTAATAAATGGTTTACTTCATTTTTTTGCCCTTTGTGGAAGTATCCAATTAATTGTATCCTTTTCTATGTCAGCCTAGTTGATTTTTTTCTATAAATAGCCACTTTGATTTCTTGGATTTTGCTCTTTTGCCATGAAGTAGCTTGGGCATCTATGAATCCTAAAAATAGAAATGGAATAAGAATGAATAAACAAGCCAGTAGGTTTTTCCTTGTGGGCTTTCAAGTTCAAGAAATTTAGTCTTAAGAGTTAAAAATGTAGTCTACATCCGTATAATGTTGATGGCATTGTACAAGTGTTTGTTATTGTTGATGGTTAACTCATTTTTCTTTATTGAAACCCCAAATAAGTGTGAACAGTTGATTTTGGGTTTTACTGTGTTTGTTTTACAATGGAAGGTCCATCATCAAATCAACCTTAAAAAAGAATTGGAGCACAACACCAAAGGTACCCAAACTATGACAACTTCACCACTCTTTGTATCCAAGTTCAAAAGTGCTAACCTTGGTCGAAGGCCCCAAGGTCACTCTTCAATACCGTCCATCAACATTTGAAACTACTCCTCTACAATAATCACCATTTATCATTTGAACTTAATAGGTCCAAATGATTATTATTCTTAACATTTGGAACTACTCCTCTACAATAATCACCATTCATCATTTGAATTTAATAGGTCCAAATGATTATTATTCTTAACATTTGGAACTACTCCTCTACAATAATCATCATTTAGCAGTTATGAGATGATCAAACGACGAATGATGCAGGAACAGCATATATAAAGGCTCCAATTACATCACAAATGAAGAGTCTGGTAAAATCAAGAGAGACACAATTAGAGGGAAAAAATGTTATGACTGTTGGCCTTCACACATTAACACAGATAAGCATTTTATCCAAGCATATACACTAGATTGCAGTTACTCTATAATCCGTAATCCAGATAGAAATTATTGTCATAAAAATGCCCTGCGGATGGTGACCTTCAATTTCCATCCGTACTGGCCAGTAGTGAATAAACTCAAGGCAGAGTTATAGACAACAAAGCACTGAGAAAAGCAAGCGAAGTAGCTATGTACACAAAAAGTATCTGAAAGAATCTGAAGAGAAGCCATGTCACTGTTGCTTGAAAAGAAGCCATTTTTGCAGTGGCTAATGTACACTCGAAAGTGTCCCACTCTAAACCCTTCTATCCAAACGATTCCATGAGATGGGAATGCTTGGATGCCGGCTTAGAGCTCCCTATCCACGGAGTGCAAGAGAGTATATTTCAAGAATAAGAAGGCTCTCAGATGAGCCTTAGAGATACTCTTCTTGCTAGTAAACCATGCAATGGGAGGTTCCAAAGACAAGATGCAAGAATGCAAATGTCCCAAGGAGTTCCTCAAGAACGCAATGCAACTAAAGATTAAATTAGAATGAATATGAAAAATGCAGCTATTCTAAGCATGGATGAGAGTGTTACAATACTATTATTAAGCTATGTGAGATTAAGCTACATGTAAAAATGAAAGCTAAGCTAAGATGCTATGGTATGAGAGAATGTAGACAAGAAATAGAAGTTCTCCACAAAGCTCCAAAGAAACCTGTTAGAAAACCTACAGCATAACAATATTCAAAAGATGGATGGATTGAGGGGGAAAGCTCTCTCCCTTTTAAAGATGTATGGACGGTGGAGATCAAGATGAAGATGGTGGATGATCAACGGTGGAATTCGAAAATAGGAGTGATCCATGTGCACACACAAATCAACCAATAGAATATAAGTTGACTTGTCATATAAGACAAAAGTCACAAAGCCTTTTCTTTTAATTGCAAAATAGAAAAAGGACTTTATGTGTGCACTTTAAGTGGGTTATAAGAATGGGGTCTTTTATTTAATTAAAAGGGGACATGTTCTTTTAATCAAATAATGAACTTAGGATAGCATTGTCAAACTATAGGTTATAATCAAATAAATTGATTATTAGCAATTTGGTCTAGGTAAATGATTAAATTAATTTAGCCAAAATGCTGAGAAGGGGGCTAATAGTCTAGATGACCATTTTTAGATGATTACAGCTAACAGCACACTGTTCACAGCATGCTCCAGAACCTCAACACACCTACTTGCAATCTTGGTCATCAATCTTGGTCATAGAAAGCATGGTCAATATGCGTTTCAGCAACCACTGGAATCTGAAGTAATCAAATAATCAAACGGCGAGGAAAATGCCATTGACTGAGATAGAACATTCAAAATGCCACAACACCTGAGGCACATTCGCTTATAAACTCATCAAGAACACCATTTTGTGCATATCCTGTAATCATAGTCCATGAGACTGCATTTTTTTGGGGTACTTTTTTGAACATTTCATTTATCTTATCTATTCTTCCACATATTGCATGTAGATATGTCAATCCACTTGCAACTATAGCATCTGAGAAAAAGCACTTTTGTTTTACTTCGGTGTAAGTCAACACCCTCATGTAAATCTCTCATGTAGCGCACTAGGGACAGGCTAGAAGAATGCTGGCAAAGTTGTGGAGACTGGCTTTATGCATGTCAAGTACATTTTCTTTAAAGTTTCCAAACCTCTTTTAACAAATCCATTCCATGCAAATCCTATAATCGTTCCATTTCCATGAGACTAACTCGCTGTCATTTTGTGAAACAGTTGATGTGCCTTGTATGCACTTCCACATTTTATATACATTTGTCTGAAGGCACTGGTAACTATAACATCCAACAAAAAGCCCTTTTCCATAATGCTTTCACGAATTCTCATTCTCTATTCAAAAGCTCTTGTTTTGGCACAGAGTTCTGAAGGGTGATAAAAGTGAACTCATTGGATTGAACACTAATTTGTTGCATTTAGTGAAACACTGCAGCGACTGTAAAAAGTTGCAACACTTGCTTCTGACAATTTGTAGACAGGAATGGAACCCCAATCATAGAGCTGAAAAAAATGTTCCATGAAATCCCTGCAGCTTAACCCACTGAACTAATAAGCAGAAAACAAATTTTAGATAAATTGAATTGTAATTGGCTAGAAGAGTATGGATTGTTTAGTGTATAAAAACAACAGCCACTGAACTAATAAGCAGAAAACAAAATTTAGATAAATTGAATTGTAATTGGCTAGAAGAGTATGGATTATTCAGTGTATAAAAACACCATGGCTGTTGTACTTTCATGGCAGGAACTAAAAATTTAGTGACACACTCATGCAAATAGTTGGATGTTTGAATTGTGTCCAGAATTACAAAACTTTGCCCACAAACAATTACCGAAGTCAAGAAATTTGATATATTTTTTGTTCAAGGCTTGTAACAACATTTCATGAAGTATCACGAGGACTTGTTTGTAATGTATTAATGTTTTCTCTCAATGCAATTCAAGAAAAAAGTATGTTCAATTTGGAGTTCGAAACTTGAGATTTTGCATTTACTAATGTAAAATCGGTTATATGCTATCAGGTTTTATTATTTTTTATAAATGCAATTATCTCTCAATATTTAGTACGCTTCATCAAAGTTCAACATGTTTCAGATATGTAATGACCACGGTACTTTCCTTTTCTATTAAATTTACTCTGCAGCTTAATTGCATCAATATTTAGCAACCAGGTAAACCTACAAACCCAAACAAATACCACCGCTCCTTTAAAAATCATAGTTCAATTAAGTTTAAAACTATTTAACTGTCGCCTATCAATTTACTCCTCTCCTTTATACCATTTTACAGGCCTCGTGGTGCGTATTATTCTAATATCAAATATAATATGAAAAACCTGTAACTTTACCCTACATGTTAATTGCTAAAACTTACTTTCATTTTAAAAGTATGTAAACCTTAATGGCTCAAAATAGTTTATTGTAATGAAACTTGAAAACAATAGAATTCTACAAACATATTATCCCTCAAACTATTAATGAAAACAATCAAATTCCACAAACATATGATCCCTCAAATCAACAAGAGATGCAAAGCGTTGAGTTCCTGGCTAAAGCATATTTTCATTTTGTTTGAAGAGGTGTAAGGGTAAGTTGAAAGTTTTGAACATTCTAGTTTAAAGTATCACAAAGTATGATTTATATAATATAGTATAGTTATATGAAATATTAAAATGCATCGAGAAGGAAATAAATGCATCTGGTTAGGAAAGAGAACTGAATATCATGGAAAGCAGGCGAAGCATTGATTTGATGTCCTGAAAAGGCCACTTTTATATTCAAACAGTACACATACAATAGTGTTCAGAATAGTCCATATACAGCATTATATAGAATTGTTTGCAAAGATAAAGAATCTAAGAGCCAAACCAAGCAACAAGTGTAACCGAGATTTGAGCAATTCATTTATATTTATGTTGCAAAGACTTTTTTGTAGATTTCTTAAATGTTGCAGAGCTTAACATCCATTGACAGTGAGAACATAATATGGTGTTTAGCATGTACACGTAGCAAATGGCACGGACATGCATTGTATCAGACTATTACCTTCAATCTTAATCTATTGTCTTACATAATTAACATTTATCTACTTCAATTGCAGCTGAAAAAAAACTCTACAAAATAGTCTGCTTGTGAATCAGTGAACATGTTCTTTTGTATGAACGAATATTTATAATATAATATAAAAATAGTACAAATTTGAAATGGTTGTAAATATGAAGAGTGCTTAAGTTGTCAGGTCATTGCAAAGTTGCCAACACAACAATACTTCTGAGGGAAATTGTGGTTATAGGAGTACATGCAAACCACATATAGCTGGAAATCTGGAACACGTTATACCCAGATTGAGGGAAGTGTCATCAACAATAGTCCTGCCAAAAAAGCATAAGAGATGCTTTTCCAGGCTGGAGGAGAATGAGATGGAGAATGAAATTGGGAATTGGATTGAGAATGAGAATGAAAGTTTGGAGACTGATATTACTGATGAGGAGCACCATCTCTTGACTGCTGAGCCAGAGAAACAGCTGCCCATTAGCTTCCACAAGCGCCCTCTTCCCAATGAAGCAGCAAGAACTCCTTTTCCTGTCACTATTCATAAATCAGTTGCTGTCCCACTGGTAAGAACAAGTTACCTACCAAGGTCCATGAATGCTCAACCTATCACAGAGTTTTTAACACAGGGAAGGCTCTGGGTAGGCATTAGAGATGTCACTAGGGAACTGGTAGGGTCTTGGAGACTAGGTGCTAAACATGGCAATGGAGCTTTAGAAAGTACATGTCAAATTGCAGTGAATCTCCAATAAAATATCATAATGCATAACCTATATAGTTATATCCAATTAGCATCACATTGGCATTTCCAAATTGTAAGTAGAAGAGAAACGCAGATGGTGGAGTGATCCAGTTTCTCCTACATTTGGAGAACCCCTAGTGTGTAAAGTCACATCTAGCTATATACTACTATTGTGTAAGTATGCAGTAGAGGTAGCAAACCAATTGACATGTGAGCTGGAGGAGCTTTCATCGTTGTTCAAGAAATAACCTTGACAAATGTTAGTGATGCAGAGATAAACTCAACGGAAGCAAAAACAAAAGGAACCAGCACCAGAAAGAGATAGATAACAATATTCTTCTAATTGATTTATCAAATGAACAGTATATACACTTGCTCTCCTAAAGATTTCTTCTCTCTGTAACTTTGTATCCAAAAACTTGACCTAAACCTAAACACTTCGTATCCAAAAACTTTTATCTAGAGCAACTTCACTCAAAAAACCTGTCCAACTCTAAACCCAAAGACTCCATTTATACAAGCTAAAACGGTCTAGGGAACATTCTAGATTATTACATAGGAAAACTGACCCTACGAGACCAAAACAGCTTACAGAAAGATCTAGATCCTTATCTCTTGCCAAAATGGCTTATAGACTATTCCAGAACAATATAGAATAGGGTAAACCGACCCCACAAGGACTTGTACAAATCCCAAGATAAACTCTCCTAGTCGGCTCGCGCAAAACTGATGCTTGGTAGTGACTGATTGGCATATGTACATTCTTTATTTGGGTGCTTCTACACCATACTCCTCGGGACAATAGAATCCAAGTCCCTTGGATTGGCCTTCCTTTTTCGTGCCTTCCAATTTTTTGGTATTTGCTGTTTGTACTCTTGACCAGTATCCAAATCAACTGTCATATGTGCGTAAACTTTTGCCATATTCAAATAGAACACCTACAAACCTACAATGAATGGATTAGATGGAACCTCATTAAATATGACTTCACCAATTTGGGTTACTGTAGGAACTGCTGCATCCTTTGCTGTGATGTCTTTATGCTGCAATATCTCCATGCGTGTAGACAAATTCATCACTATTGGAGCCTCCTCTATCCTCTTAGCTTCATCACAAGTCTTTTTCCTTGCTGCTAGTATCCTTTTGATAGGCCAAACCACCTTCTTTCTTAACTTCAAATGCCATTTCTTGGCTGCACTAAGGACCAGTACATCCAGCCCTTAATGAACCGTTTCATCACAATGCTCATCAACCATTTCAACCTCTTTTCTATCTTCAAAAACTTCTATATCATAAGTTTCATCAAAAACATGTCGTTGCTCACCTTGTATATCTGCATCCCTGTGTTCCTTTGGTATGTCAGCATCGATCTGTTCATCTGGTATATCAGCATCAATGTGATCAGGTTGTTCTTTCAACGGACAACTCTTCTCTTCCAATGTCTTAGTACAGGCTTCTATAATTTGAATTGGTTGATGCTCTAGATCTGTATTTTCTTTTTCCATATTTTTCTGCAATTCCTCTTTTAGTTGCACTAAATTTTCTTCATGCTTTCTCAATTCTTGTGTTAGGAATTCCATTCGTTCTTTTATCTCTTATCTATTCTGGCTTCCTCTTCTCTTTTCTTCCTTTTCTCTTCCGCTCTTTTCCTTGCTTCTTCCTTCTTCTTGTTCTGAAAACCCCAATATGAAACCCATGCATCGAATAGTATCTTTTGATCATGAGATAAATCTCCTCTTGTGACCATTGTCTCCTATCTAGGTTCTCTCCACTCAACCTAGTCTTTTGGCCACACTTACAAGTTCTTTCCTCAACCTGTCACAAAATCCAATTTGCCTTAGAAGCTGAAAGCTTTCCCCAAGCTTTTCCCAAGCGCCTTAGGAGCTTTCCCCAAGCTCTGAGACCAAAAATGATGCAGAGATAAACTCAATGAAAGCAAAAACAAAAGGAACCAGCACCAAAAAGAGAAAGATAACAATATTCTTCTAATTGATTTATCAAATGAACAGTATATACACTTGCTCTCCTAAAGATTTCTTCTCCCCGTAACTTCATATCCAAAAACTTGATCTAAACCTAAACACTTCGTATCCAAAAACTTTTATCCAGAGCAACTTCACTTTAAAAAATCTATCCAACTCTAAACCCGAAGATTCCATTTATACAAGCTAAAACGGTCTAGGGAACATTCTAGATTATTACATAGGAAAACTGACCCTACAAGACCAAAATGGCTTACAGAAAGATCTAGATCCTTATCTCTTGCCAAAAAGGCTTATAGACTGTTCCAAAACAATATAGAATAGGGTAAACCAACCCCACAAGGACCTATACAAATCCCAACATAAACTCCCCTAGTCGGCTTTCGCAGAATTGACACTCGGTAGTGACTGATTGGCATATGTACATTCTTTATTTGGGTGCTTTTGCACCAGTTAGAAATTTATTTTCCTCAAAGAGACGATACCTTTTGCCTCAGTCCCGTACAATGAAAATGAAGTCGCCTTGGACTTTTCAGCCTGAAAACAATTCGGAAATCAGGAATAGGCAAAAAATCAGATGTCAAATTGGACTAAACCAAATAAGATGCACTGAAAAATCAAATGAACATAGAAGAAAGCTATGGATTGTACTTGTCAGATAAAAGAACTTAGATCTTTTGCAACTACATCATTAGTGTGAACAAAGTATTGCCTGAAAATGGCAAATTAAAAATCTTACATCAGAATAAGTTTAGACTTAAAAGAAACCCAACTGTGGGTTCTTTCAAACCAAAATTTTCATAGATTTATATAAACTAAAATATATTGCAAAGAAAATCCACAAAGATAATAACGTAAAACTTAAAATGCAAACAAGTTTTTTGTTCAGACTTACATGACATCAGCAAAGCAAGGTTGTCTTGCAAGGGATCTGTTTAAGTCAGCAGTATACATATAATCCATCAAAACCCCCCGAAATCAGTGACAGTTATGGTTAATCTTGTCCATATTGTTAATTCATTGACATTTAACAGCCTCTAGGAATTCATTTACAAAATTAAGATATATTTTGAGTGGGACATTTTGACAACAATAGGAGAGTAGAGTATACAACACCAACAATGCACTGTGCTTTGTAGATAATTGGCTCAGATTCAGAATTACTTGACATCAGCAGAGCATTATGGTCTTGCAAGGGATTTGTTTAAGTCAGCAGCATACATATAATCCATCAAAACCCCCCTAAATCAGTGACGGTTATGGCTAATCTTGTCCATATTGTTAATCCATTGACAGTTAACAGTCTCTGCAAATTCATTTACAAAATTAAGATATATTTTGAGTGGAACATTTTGACGACAAAAAATAGAGCAGACTATACAGGACTAACAATGCACTAACTTCCAATCTCACATTCACTACTAAAGAAACTGTAAAACTAAATTTATTATTTACCCTGATGTGTGCATTCTAGCCGAGATGCTTCACAAGCTCAAAATCATATCAAACATAATCACGTTGCAATTAACACCAGATCTGAGTACTAGATCTGGATCTGCAACTAACTTGTTTTATAATCCTAAATGAAGGGCACTTTAGCAACAAATCAACATCAAGGTCTGCCAGTATCAAAATCAGGAGACATTCAACTTTTTACAATTTAGTTTCTTCAAAGAAATTGCAGTAAGATCTGCCAGGCACTACTATTCTAGCTTATACCTCGTCTAAGTCCCCTTCCTTAACATTCATTGATATTTTCCCAGACCATTTCACTTAACGGAGTTATTAAAAAACATTTACAATAAGAATTTGCAGCAAGCAGACCTAGTGCTAAATTTTAGCCTAGTTTCTCCTGAAGGCAAATCAAAATCAGAGCACATATCCGCTGCAATATTGCTCAATTTAAATTTTATACAGATCCATAAAAATCCACAAAGAAAGACATTTTGACTTGGAATAGTCAAGAGCATTTCTAGACCGAGAAGAGATAGGAGGAGGAGATTCAATTCCATTTTCCATTCGCAATGACATATGCTCATCTCTCATGCAAACTGCTATTTTTTCCAAAAGCTATGCCGAGTTGAAGTGGTGTTTGGACAAGCTTGTTCTTATGTTAGCAGAAATTGATGTCCTGTTTATTTCTGTCCTCTATGAAGTGAAATCTTGGGAGCTTTGGCACATGGAAGGAGGAGTGTATGCAGCAGCATTTTCTGATTATCCTATCTCGACAAGCTTGATGAATGGAAAATGCCCTTGAATTTTCTGCAGTCATATCTGGTTAGGAAATTAGTCAGCATAAAGAGTAAGTCTACCGCTATTTTCTTTTTATTCATTGTGATGCATTATGTTTCCCCTTTTCCTCCATTACATGACCTTCATTTAAATCCTAGTTGAATGACTTTTTAAAGAGATTCTCGGTTTGGCACACAAAATATTATGAAATACCTGTTCCATTAGCTTGAGAACTGACAACCGTACCTTAATGGAGGAGGGATTGAATCGTTGAGTTTGATCATGAGCACCACTACATTCCAGAAACAGTAAAATGCGAATAAAAAACATTGCTGGAGAGAAAGCTCATTTGCATCTTACTACAAAACAAGCACTTCTACCCAAGTTGAGATAGTACATCTGCAAAAGAAATAAATAAGAATGCAATAACACAGTTGTTGATTCTATAATCTATGGAGATCTGAAATGTCCCAAAATCCAGGCTGATGTGAAATTGCAAAATATTAAGGCTCATCCAGAAAAACTGTAAGATCCATCCTCAAATGCTGACAATTGCCCTAAACCTAGAGTGCTACCACTTTAAAGTATCCAAACTCTAATCAAACAGTGGGTGAAACTTGAAAGTACCAATTTGATAAACAAAAAAACGAGAAACTCAAAATGTGAATAGATCTAAGGGTACCAAATTCACTAACTTCAAAGTTCAAACAAATGTCCAACATTTCATCCAGGAGGCACTCAGCTGCAGACTGCGTTCAAGTACAAGAACAAAAAACACTCAAATCTGCTCCAAACCGACACCTAACAAGGGCTATGAATACTCATCTGATACACCCACAAGATAAAAAAGCCACTCACTGAGAAGCTGTAAGCAAATAGAGATCAGATGTAAATCATAACCAGCCCGACTGATACCCTTCAGCTATGCCCTATATTCACCAAATAAGCTACAAAAATTGCATCGACAACTCACCGTCAGAACCTCCTTCATGATGGTGCTAACTGCAGCCATGACTTCTCGAGACAATATAAAGATCCTTTCCTAGATATTTAGCCAGTCACAAAACCCTAATTCTGATCTGTCGAGGGCAATTACAGATTTATGTAGGGAAAACCATCGATTTGCCCCGTCACCCCTCAAATCAGAGAAGACAATTAAGCAACAAACCCCCAAGATATGATGCCTGAGAACCCAAAGCTATGTTCCTGTGATTCACTCTCATGAAATTCACAGGTAGGAAGTACGGCTTTCATTTCGCTACATTGTTGGCTGACAGAGACACCGTGACAATGGTGACGGTGGAGAGAAAATGCAAGAAGCTTCCAGAATTGGCATTAATGAACCTTCTAAATATTTTCATGGTTATGATTTAAGAAATTTTGTATTTTTCCAAAGAAAAAATGGTTTTTCTGCTTGCTCTGACCGATGAGAAATCAGAAAAAACATATTTTCAGATCATTCAAAAATAATATTAAAGATCAATTATAATGTTTTTGTCCTCGAAAGGTCGATTGACTAAGTCGAATAAAAAATTTTGCGGATGCATAAGTATTCTACCATAGGCAGCAACTATAATGAAAACAGTCGAACTCTACTAACATTTTATCCCTCAAAGTAATAACTGGCATGTGAAGCTTCTTCACAGACTTCTAAACCATAAGTCTAGAGGTTATGAGCATCTATCTTTTACAAATATTATGATTTTTATGAAGAGAACTTATCTGTATTATGTGATAGGTGGTGAATCAGATTTATAAGCAAATAAAAAGGTTCTTCAGAGAAATCCCAGAGGCCAATCTTATGATTGTGATGTTTACTCCTCAACTAATGAAATCCAACAATTAGATTTGAAGAATTCAGGGCAACTGACCCTGATTCTTGGTAAACTGTTAATAGCATGTCCTGATCGTAGAGCTGATAAAATGTACCTGGAAACATGTGATTTGGGTTCAAATTGGCAGAACTGACGAAGGTATAACACAATATAATTAATCGAGACAAAAAGACAACAAAAAATGGAGAATGAATGTGAAAACTAGGATGAAGAATGGTCTGTTAATCATATGTACATCCCGGAAAAGAATTGATCATAGCCTTCCACCACGTTTCCTGCTACCACTGCAGCTTTAATTTCCTTCAAGCCTTCACATATTCCACACTTCACACGTTCCCATTCCTCGACCTCGTCCTCCAGCTTTTCAGTCTGAAAACTCATTCAACATCGTGATCCTTAGTGGTAATCTAAAATATAAATTAACAAAAAATCGTCAGTATCTCTAGTAGAGATGCATGGTATACAATTTCATTTCATTAAGTCAAAGGCGATTCTTCCGATATATCATATATTCACTATGTGATGTCAGTGCCACTGCAAGTGTGACCATATATCTTGTTACAGTGCAACTGTAAGTTTATAGCTTGCTACTCTCAGCATCACCAATAATCTCCACAAGAACAATGGTTATGCTTGAAATGATGGAAACGGTTGGAATCTCTAACAATAATTTCTCTTGCAACAATCCTGGAGATAAAACTTGGTTGCAGTGTGGCAGTCGCTGCATACTTGAAGGTTCTTGACAACTCTAATAGTTGTTCCAGCGGATATGTGTGATGTGGAGCACACAGCAGAAGGGAAATGTAAATGATAAAGCTTTCTAATATACTCTATTCATAACAATACAGAGAATTATAACTGTGAAAATGAAGAAACCACAAGATATGAACCGGAAACTTAATTCTTCTTTTCATTATTCCATTTCAGATTACATTCTCCATTCATCGATTCTCATTCATTCCTCTTACTCTGCCCTATTCTACCCTCCTACTGCTTCCTTTCATCGAATGACAGAATATAATAAAGATTTCCCCAAAACTAATTTCCAACTACCCACAACTGACTCACTCTAATTCCTCTAACGGTTCTTCATGACCAAAGAGTAAACATATTACTAATGCATTTATTAAATCAAAATACTAATGTCTCCCCAACCAATTACATCCATATTGACTTTGAAAAAATTATAATGCATGTAATGTCCGGAGTCTATGAATTGTTTTGAATCTTGTGATGCTCCTGCATCATACTCCTAGGGACAGAAAAATTCAAGTCCCGTTGAATTGTTGTGATCTTCTTCCGAGTCTTCCAATTGTATGGTATCACAATGATGACTGAATTAATGCTGCTTGCCATAACATGCTGATTCCAAACTATAGAATGAATACCCTTTATGGTATCTTCGTTGAATTTTGGAAGAAATACCTTAGTCAGCCTCATATCACGTGCATACCAATCAACTGGATCCACAATATGATCTTCTCCCTGTTTGTAAATCTCTAGAGCATCACATTCATCAACAAATACTTCATCCCTGTCATCAATAGTCTTCTCTTCAGCCTGTAATCCTTGGACTATGTCCATTCCGTCTTGATCATTTTTGTCAACATCTCCATCATCCAGGCAATTTATTTCTTCAACCATACCTATCACCAACTCTCCCTCATCCGCAAGAACCTTTTCCTCACAAGGTTCAACAACAACCTCTTGTTGTTCACTCTCACTCTCACTCTCTACACCAGCATTCATCTGCTGTTCGTGCCCTTCCAATGGAATGTGTACCACTTCTTGATCCTTGTCTTCATCAACAACTTCATCTTCATCTACTGCTTGCTCCAAAAGCAATGCTATCCTCTCCCATTTTGCAATACTCTTATCTAACTCTTCTCTAAGATTCTTGTAACTTTTTTTTTCTAGTTCTTCCAAAACCCTTCTTAGGCTTCTCAACTCCTCTTGTTTCATCCATTCTATTTCTTTCTTTCTTGCTTCTTCTTCCTTCTTCTTTCTTTCTCTTTCTTCTCTCTCCTTTTTATCGCCATACAAGTACTCTTTTAATGCCTTAATTATTTCTCTTTCACTCCTTGTCAAAACCATCTTCTCAAATCAATCTAGGGTTCATTAGATATCCAGCCACCACCTTGGAACACTCTTAGAGGATAATTCAACTCCAAGCATCAACAAGGGACCTTCAACCTGCCAAATCCTAGATCTTCTTCCCAGACCTTTTGCTGTGCTCTGATACCAATCTGATGTGGAGCACACAGCAGAAAGGAAATGTAAATGATAAAGCTTTCTAATATATTCTGTTCATAACAATACAGAGAATCACAAACAAAGAATTATAACTGTGAAAATGAAGAAACCACAAGATATGAACCGGAAACTTAATTCTTCTTTTCATTATTCCATTTCAGATTACATTCTCCATTCATCGATTCTCATTCATTCCTCTTACTCTGCCCTATTCTACCCTCCTACTGCTTCCTTTCATCGAATGACAAAATATAATAAAGATTTCCCCAAAACTAATTTCCAACTACCCACAACTGACTCAGTCTAATTCCTCTAACGGTTCTTCATGACCGAAGAGTAAACATATTACTAATGCATTTATTAAATTAAAATACTAATGTCTCCCCAACCAATTACATCCATATTGACTTTGAAAAAATTATAATGCATGTAATGTCCGGAGTGTATGAATTGTTTTGAATCTTGTGATGCTCCTGCATCAATGTGTAACAACCCGAATGCAATTGCAAATTTCTCACTATGGTAGCCGAACATCATTTAGCAGAGGTTTTGAATCTGGAGCATACCCTGCTGCCTTCAGCTCCGAAGACAGTTTCTCCAATTTTGCATAGATCTCGTGTTTCTGGGTGTGATTTGTCACCTACACAAAAAACATGAACTGTTTTATGACCTTCAATCCAACTGCATCCAGGTATCTTCCTTATCCGTCTATCTTTCATCAATTTACTTACAATCTGAACATCGTTCCATCTGCCTATTTCGGCATACATTTTTGACAGAAGAACATAAGGTGCGGTATTCGTATGATCCAACTCAAAAAGAAGTGTTGCTACAAATTCTCCTAGATGAAAATTCTTGTGTGATCTGCAAGAACCAAGCAAACTCATCCACACAACTGAATCAGGTTTTATTGTTATTTTGATGATAAAATTTAAGGCTCCCTCAAAGCAGCCAACAAGTCCAAGAATATCAACCATGCATACATAATGCTCAACTGTAGGTATAATGCAATAAGAATGAGTCATCTGATTGAAGTATTTACAGCTATCATCCAATAGACCTGCATGGCTGCATGCAAATAAAACACAAACAAAGCTTATATAGTTGGGTTTGGTTTCACGGGACCTCATAAGCTCAAAGAGTTTAAGGGCGTCCTGGCTATGGCCATGCATCGCATAACCTGATATCATTGTGTTCCATGAAGCCACGTCCGCATGTTTCAGTTTGTCAAACAGGTTACGAACCTTCTTTATGCTGCAACATTTTGCATATATGTCTACCTGGGAAGTCGCAACTACATCAGATAAAAACCCCATTTCAATTTTTTTTGATGGAACTCCATACCTTGTTTCAAAGCTCCAATTTTGGAACATGCCGGCAGGATACTGGCAAATGTCAATTTGTCGGGGTTTATATCTGTCGATTGCATTTTCTCAAAGATCTCCACAGCTTTTTCAACTTGGCCATTTTGTGCATATCCAGCAATTATTGCATTCGATGAGAATGCATTGCGGTCGGGCATTTCTTTGAAAAGAGTTAACGCCTCATCAAGAAAACCATTCTGTGCGTATCCTGTGATCATTGCGGTCCATGTAAAAACATTTGCCTTACGCACTTTGTCGAACATATCACGCGCCTTGCCCTGGGTCCCATGGGGGTTTGGGCTCTATATTTAAGGCGCTGGACGTTAATATTTTGGGGGGCTAAAGCTTAATTTAGAATCTTTTCCTATTAACTAGGAGCCCCTACTTTTTAGTTGAGCGGATGCAAAAGGCGGGAGGGGTTGGAAATAGCCCTTACTGTTTAGGGAAGAATTCTGCCACTTGGCAAAAACCTACCTTTCATTTTCTCTCCAAATTGAAATCATCTTACCAAAAATTCTAAAAACAACAGTTTATAATTTTAATATTTCCTTCAATTTAGGAGCTAATTTTTTTAAGCAGATTTATATGTAATGCCCATGAGACAGCTCCCCTTTAAATGTTCTTAAAAAAGCTCAACGGCACCCGTTCTATTTTTAAGCAAGCGGGTGCCCATGGGACCTCAACTTACTAATGCTAGCACACTTTGCATACAGGTTTATTAGAGAAGTCGCAACTACTTTATTTGACAAAAGCCCACTTTCAATTATTTTGGCATGGACACTCATACCCTGTTCTAAAGCTCCCATTTTGGCACAAGCTAGGAGGATACTCACAAAGGTGGACGAGTTTGTCTTTTCCCCTGTCAATTGTATTTGGTTGAAAAGTTCGAATTTTCACTTGCGAATTGTATTTGGTTGAAAAGTTCGAAGGCATTTTGTGCATACCCAGTAATGATAGTTGTTCATGATACTACATTTCATTGAGGCATTTTGTCGATCAATCTGTGTACCTTGAATGAATGAAGGAAGATATTTTAATGATGTCCCCCAGACCAGCTAGCCTATGGGATCCTTTTTATGTTCTTTTAAATGTCAACGTTCTGTTATGAATCTCGTTGTTTTATGTAGTCTTGTGTACTCAAAAATCTAATGTAATTGGCCCTCCTTCAAATTGTCCTCAAATTGCTTCCGGATATCATGGTATGTTGCACTCTCAAAGATGAAGTGTCATTACGTTTCTACACATCCCACTAGATGCATTTTCTTTCTTCCCAATCCTCCTTGGGCACCGTCCACCTTTTCGTCTCACACCGTAAATGATGGATTCCATTCGTAACTACGCCACTAATAGCCTATTTTTACCTTTCATATCTACGCGAAGGTAATCTTTAATCTCATGGCACCACGTGGGGTTGAACTATTTCACATAGTGGACCTTTTTCTTCCTTAAGGGTGTGTTTGGTTGCAGGAATTGTTGAATGTGACATTCATCAATGCTAAAATAAACTCTTTTTTGGAATTTGTGCATTCTTAAAATAACTTTTGGAATATCATTTGAACATGTTTGTTTGTTCTAGAAGAGGAGTCGAAAGATATATATTCTGTGTTTGGTTGCAACAATTAAAATAGGAATTGGAATTTGTTTTTTTTTTTTAATTAATTTAATTTTTTGAGATCTAGTTATATTTTAAATATAATCAAAATTATTTTTAAAAAGCTTTTTTTTTGGGTTAATTATATTAAAAGCAAGTATCCTATTTTTTTTAAAAACTGACTTTATAGTTAATGTATAACACAACATTTGAAAGTATTCAAAATTAAATAAAATTATTTTAAATTATATTCAATGTATTATATAACTACTTATAATTTATTTTTGTATATTTTTGTTTATTATTTTAAAAAATCAAAAAGTTATTATTCTAAAATGTGTAGTTTTGATAGCATTAACATGACATTTCAACTTAGTTTAAATTAAAATATTTAAATCAAAACCTAAATATTTAAAAAAATACAAATAAGTCATATTTAAATGATCTTTCAACATGTTTTAATTAAAAACTAGAGACAAGATTTATTTGTAAAGATAATTTTATAAAGTTGATAAAAGATCTCAAATCTGATATGAGTCTTTTTTGTCATTTTAGAAAAATCCTATACAAGTTCTACTTATGGATTTTTTCGCATATGGTCCCAACAAATAAATGCAATTATGAAGCAAAGAAAACATCTTTAAAAGTAAATTTCAGCCCTCTGAGCCTTGCAACACTTACACTCTATTCCTTCGTCACGCACTGTACTTGTTGTTCCTTCATCACACACCATACTTGTTTGTGCATCACTGACCCAACCATAGAATCTGCACCCATCATGTCCCTACAATAGAAAATCTTGATTAGTTCTTAGCATAATAATTAATTATTCATTGCACTAATTTTTAAGAAAAATAATTATAATAACCACCTTTTTCCTGTTTGAGCAACACCAAAATTTACGCTCGAGATTTTTTTGTGTATTAGAGGTCTTTAACAAACATGGGCCAACACCACATCGACATGTTGGCACATTCATTAAAGCCATCAACCCTACAAGGTCAAAAGTAAATTTGTTATATGTAAATACACCCTACAATACATCAAATATATTAGCATAAAACAATGTTTATAAATCTTATTTTCTCTTTACTTCATAGAATCTATATTGATAATACTCAAATCCAGTAACAACGCAAAGCAATTATTCAAGAGTTTTGGATGCCCAAAAATACCTGTAGTAATGATTGAGTGAGCTTCCCACTATTATATATTGTTTATGATGAAAGCAATTATTAAAACACTACCATCAAGAGATTGTTTGTTTATATTATGATACTTGCTAAAATTTCTCTGATTTGTAGAAAGCTTTGGAAATTCTTATTTTTTTTAAGTGGAATCATGGATAACCCAATTGTTTGACAATATGCCTCCTTGTGGTCAAGCAGCATTGTGAAGGTATAGTGCACAACAATCATTTGACAAAATGCAAGTCCCAATCCATAAAGACAAATTCATATTAGTATCCTTCTTGATATGAACATTGTGGGTTTAATTGAAAAGTCTTTGAGAACTCTCAACAAAATATAGTTGACATGTATAATGTCAAATTCAATAACCTTTGTCAACATTTATATTGTCTGTACTAAAATAGAAGTAATTTAAGTCATGCTAGCCTACACTTGAGGGAAAAAAACTATATTTGACACCAATGCCAGATTCTGTTCTAAAATTTGTGTAACATGAATCCACTTGCCTTGTAGAAGACATAGACCTTTGTTTTCCCCCATTTGAAACCCCTGGTAATCTGATATTTGTTTTGAGTTTAGTCCAAGCTTCAATTTGACAAAAATAGCAGATTTTAGAAACTGATTTAGGCATGTACCTATTTGAATAAGGTTGAGAAACATTTCTAAATGGATGTTCTAAACAGAGAATAATTTCAGAGCTAGATTATTTCAAAATCTTAAATCTTTATAACAACTTCCTTCATTGTAAGGGTGATGCAATTTTGGCTACTGAACACAACCATATATAGAGGAGAATGTGTTTGTTCCTACAGGTTAGAGAAATTTATTCTATCTTTCTATTTAAAAACATGATATCAAATATAGGAGGAATAAGTAGTTCTAGGAGACTCAAGATTATCCTATCAGTAAAATTGTAGAATCAAACAAGTTTGCATGGGTTATATGTAATTTCTTTAGGTATGAGACAATAACTTGAAAAGATACAATTAAAATTGTGTCATTCAAATTTAAGTGGTGACATTCAAAGACGTTTTTCCTGATAACATATTCTAATAAGGAAACAATAACAAAATTCAAATGTCACGAACCATGTGATGTGTTGTTGTCTCAAAGTTCTAATGGAATAGTGTGTTGAGTGGCCTTGGCATTGCTTTTGGGACTATTTAGTTAAATTCCTCAATCCAATGCCATTTCATTAACCACCACGATTGCTAGTAATGCACCATCTTGGAAGGTGTTCTTATAAATTTAAAAACCTTTTCTATCATATGTTTTGATCAGCATCAAGAAAGTGATTCAAGGTGAATAATCTCAGGAAATGTGATGCCTGTGTGTGATCCATGCCCTTTCAAAGAATTTTATTTATTTCTCTGTACCTTCAAAAATAAGAATTTCCAGAACTTCAAATATCCTATTTTTCTATTTCTTATGAAATATCATAGGCTGGTAGGATGTACAGATTACTATACGAAGAATAGAAAGTTTGAGTCACAGCTCCCTAGAGCATTTTATTCAGATTTAAAATCCTTTTTGCAATTGACATTACTTGAACAGGCCCCTGTATAGGACACACACTGCTTTCAAGAAAGCTAATCTTATCAAGTTCAAATTGATACAAATTTGTTGTCAAAACAAACATACCTTATAAGTTGATGGTTTAAAAAAGATGCATTTATGGAAAGGAAAGCAATTACAGAAAAGACATTATTTATGATCATTTGGCTTTGGCATAGCTGCTACTGGTTGTGTCAAGGTAAGGTATAGTTGAAGGAGTCTACCCTGATATTTTAATCCAAAAAACTAATTTGCAAAAAGTCTTTTCTAAAATTTGTAATGCTAGAATTGAAGCTCCTCCCCTTTCCATCCATTATGCCCTCTACCCATGCACTTAAACATGATTAAACTACAACCATAATAGGAGTTGCATCAACATAGATTCTAGTAGGAGCTACTACAGCCATAGTAGGAGCTACAACCATAGTAGGAGCCACTTGTTCAACTCATAATACCACCAATGACATAACATAACAATATACAAAATTTTCATATAACATAGCAAAATGTAAGGCAACATGTTCATATAACATAGAAAATATACAACATAGTTCAATCAGCCATATTTTGAAGGAAAACCATATTCGAAGTTTATTCATAATGTATATAGTCGCGGAGTAAGAAAGGAAGATGTATTTAAAGATAATTAAAATTATATAAAAATATCATAAGGCATGCTATCAAGCGGCCATAATTAAAGGTTACTGTAATATAAAAATGTCGTGAGACATGCTATCAAGTAGCCATATTTAAAGGTGATTGTAATATAATCAACCATTACAAAATTGGTTGTTATGGTATCTAATAGAAATAGTTTTAACAAAAATCATAGATATGTTGTGTTGTTTCTAGAATCTAGAGTCTCATACTTAAGTAATATGTATTTGATTCTCTCTGGGATAGTCATTCTCAGAAATATTTTTGCTCTTATTGTTTCAACTAAAAATGCATCATATGCCCTTATCATTGTATCTTCAATAAGTTCAGGAATGACTTTGAGGGGATCATACATTTTCTCTCAACTAAATTAGAATCTTCTTGATCCACTTTGGTAATGTAAGGCTTTGACATGCTCTCATGGATCTTATTCAAGGCGTCATAAGTGTTATCCATGGAACCGACCATGCTTGCCTTCTTCCTCTTTCCCATGGTGATATTCTTTGTGTGGTAGTAGTATTTGATTGGTAGGATTGAGAAAAATCATCATCCAAGTTATCATCAACTGGTAAACAAAAATCACCATCATCATCTGGATAGATGGCCTCGTCCATCATGTGCCCGTCTTCTATTTCTTACGATGTGGAAGTTGTATTACCTTCTGTCATGTCATTTTCCACAATAAAGGCTAACTCGTTGTAGTATTGGAATGGTTGCCTTTTACAAACTTTTGCATTTTTGAATTCTTTCCTCTAAAATGTTGGCAACATGAAAGAAATGGTTAATTCACTTTCAATATTAACTTTACAAGATAAAATTTAACTTAAACTCAAAAAAAAACTTCAAATAGCATTTTAGCTTCAAAAGGTCATTCCAAACACTATATTCGGCATCCATAGATTGTGTGGCTTCATTCCAAGCAAACCCGCTAGTGTTTCTTAAATATTTCATGATTCTAAATCCCGCCTTCCACGTTTTTAGTTTATTCTTCAAATTATCTTTGCTCAAATTTTGCTTCAAATCGTCATTGAAGCATCACTCAATGGCGGTCCAAGCTTCTTTTTTGAATCTGCCTTCACCTTTTCAACCAAGTTTGACTTTCTCCTGTAGTAAGTCAAGGAACTTTTGTTCCATCTCTCTTGATCACAACACCCTATTTGAAGATGAAGGTACATTGTTGATTTGTATATCATCAGCCATGCTGTTGAGCAAAACATACAGTTATAAATTGCAGGTCTCAATAGTAACATACATACAAGAAAATAAAAAAACAACATATAATTTATGGGCATGTAATATACAGTCTATACACTATGTTACAACTAAGATATTTATGAATGAAGTATCGGTTAATGGCATGGGTTCTATTTAAACTAATGCTACAAAGTTGGATAGATAAATGATTCTCTTTTTTCTTAGGCAGATTCCAATTGAAATTGAATTTTATAAATGGACAAATACTAATTTGAGAAAATAGGGGCTAGAAGATACAAATCTCGAGGAGGCTAGGAATGTTAGATTAGGTGAAAAACTAATCTCCCAAGAACACCTACATGCATAATCCTGTCACATGGATGAAGCAAAGAACAGAGGCAAGGAAAAATCAAGGAGGCCAAAAAGCCAGATCCATCTTATGGACATGCAAAGAGCAATATCTCATATAATCTAATAAGTGAATGAATAAAATACAAAGAGGTGAATCCTTATAAAGGAATCACGAAACTCGAAAAGGGAAACTAAAGCTTAAAAAAGCTAGGGTTGCACAATATAATTAATAAAATATTAATTATATGCACCTACAAGATAGCTTAAGAAAACTAGAGTAATAGGCAACTTAATTAATTAATCAAAGTGATTTAATTAATAAGTTAGAACAAATAATTACTCTAACACCCCCCCTTAAGCGAAGCTTGGGAGGAAGCTAACCTAGCACAACTATGAAAGAGAATTGGGTCCCGGCAACAAGGCCAGATCAGGTACCCAATCACAACAAAATCTCTATAAAGAGGAGAAATAGAGAAAACCACATGGGAAAAACCCTACTCCAAAAAGAGATAGAAAAGAATGTTCCAGAAGAAGGAACAAAGAGATCAGAACAGAATCATTGAAGCATGAAGAACCACAAAACTCTGTCAAAATGCTGATCTGTAGAACCTCCATGGAAATAGAAGGCACGAACCATCAACCAAAGAAGCATAGAACAACAATATAACCTCCCCTTAAGGCAGGTGAGGTGACAGGCAGCTGAAAAGATAGGCCAAGAATCTCCTACAACACAGGAGCCAAACACATCGAGAGTGAGGTACAAAACACCAATAAAGGCATGTTTCATCAACACTACATGAGGAATTAGAGAAAGAGGGCTTATAAGCAGCAAACAACTATCCCCCCCATGGCACTTTATAAAATAGTGCGAGTACAACGAATCACAATGATGAAAAGGATCTTGAAACGCAAGAGTGGCACTTTATCTCAATGTGTTGCATAAAGATGCTTACAATGAATATCAATAATGATTAGAAAAACATAAGGCTGAAACAACAGAAGGTAAAGCCCAAAATGAAGCAACTAAAGCAACAAAATCGATCTTCGGACCTAAAACAAACAGAATATCCACCAGAATGCTAAAACGCAAAAGACTGAATAGGATGTGCCTGGAACAGAATCTGGAACAATAACTAGCATCACTGGAAAGAGCACAGAAAGAGATTTCCAGCGATATAAAGAAGTCCAAAATCGGAGATCGAAAGCTCAAGATATACCTCCCGGAGTGCAAAATAGAATATCTAGCTTTGACTGCCAAAACAGGCAACCAAACTGCATCAAAATCCAAAAACACCTGTACCAGCATCTTCGTCTCGGAACCAACTTTTCGGCGCATTATTCGGATTGAAAAAATACGTCCGTATGCTCAAGTTACGGAGAAAAAACCTCCAAGGCTTCTGAAAATGCAAAAAATTATATTTTTTATAATAAAAAAACAAAAAACTTTAAAAAAATCCCTCCACCGCTGGCGGACTGCCAGCGGTGATCGCAGCGGTTAATCGCTAGCGGTTCCGCTACGGCTTATTAACCGCCGCGGCTAAAACTGCCGCAAAAACAATTTTTTTTGCAATTTTTTTTATTTTCGCCTCAAACTGCATGTAGAGGTCGTCCGACCCTGTATGGCAAAAAAAAATTTGCGTCCCAGACCAACGGTGTCCAAAATGGACAAATTTTATATGGATTCTAGGGTTTTTGGGCGCTCTGAGCGCAACGGTGATGTTCGTTTGAGCCCAAAGTGACCAGAAAATAAGGTCCCCCCTAAATCCACATAAAAAGCTTCTGAAACCCTTGAAAAATGCAACTTCTGAAATGCTTCAACAAACCACAAATAGCGAGCGGTAAGCTTGCTCTGATACCATGTTAGATTAGGTGAAAAACTAATCTCCCAAGAACACCTACATGCATAATCCTGTCACATGGATGAAGCAAAGAATAGAGGCAAGGAAAAATCAAGGAGGCCAAAAAGCCAGATCCATCTTATGGACATGCAAAGAGCAATATCTCATATAATCCAATAAGTGAATGAATAAAATACAAAGAGGTGAATCCTTATAAAGGAATCACGAAACCCGAAAAGGGAAACTAAAGCCTAAAAAAGCTAGGGTTGCACAATATAATTAATAATATATTAATTATATGCACCTACAAGATAGCTTAAGAAAACTAGAGTAATAGGAAACTTAATTAATTAAATCAAAGTGATTTAATTAATAAGTTAGAACAAATAATTACTCTAACAAGGAAAAGGTAATGTGGCTAGTACATTTAGATCCACAAACCATGTTCAAGATGTTCAACTAATTAGCTAGATGAAGAGATTAAATTAATAGGGCCAAGCTTTAAGTTTTTATGGCCTCTTGTGTACTTGAAGAAGCCAAATGCATATTTCTTTTGGTATCAATACCTTATTAGAGATTTTCATATAAGGAGGAATAAATTTTCTTAGGCCACAATGGTTGTTGCCACTAGTATGACAGTTGTAAAAATAATTTCTATGCTTTCTTTTATGCGTATAGAGCCTCAAGTACAACAAGCTTTTGTAGATGAGAATTTTCATATTGAAAAAACTTTATGATAGAGGGATGCCATTATGACTAATGGTTGGAGAATGGCCTCTACTCCTGCTGCAAGAAACCATTATTCTGAGTCTCAAACATCTCAAATGAGACATAGGTCTTATCTTTTGTCTTTTGAAAGAGGAAGCTAACAAATTGGATTACATGTTTCCCTTTTGAGCTTAGCACTTTCCATTTGAAGATTCATTCAAATGTGTCTACTTTGGTTGGTATTCAAAATGCCATTCCAAAACTAGAAAGACAGTCTTACATAGATTGGTGACAAGATGATATTTCTCAATATGCTTTATTTTTAAGGTATGCTTCAGTTGGTATTCAAAATTCCATTCCATAACCAAAAGGAGAGTCTTACATAGATTGGTGGCAAGCTAATATTTCTCAAAGTGATTTATGTTAGAGAAAAAGGTTAATTTAATTTCATTAATTAAATTACCTTTTCTCCCTTCTTAAGATTTCACTTTATGTGGTTTTGTATTCTCTATTTAATAATTAATTAATAATTATTAAATAGCTTTTACCTTTTAGGTTATCCTTTTCAGGTTTCGATCTCCTTTTGTAAGGATTGATCTCTTTGTAATTCTTAATCTTTTCTTTATCTAAGAATACAATTCTCATGTTTTCAGAGCAAACCCTTGCCTCTTCTTGTCTTTTTCTTCTTTGTGACAGGTTTTCTACATGCAAGTATTCAAGGGCTTCATAGATTTGATTTGCATATTTGTTCAAATCCTTCGTGTCAGAGCCATATCTATTGTAGCTTGTTTTTTATTTGGAGAAAAAGGGAGAACGAGGGTTTGACAGATCAGATCTGGATTTTTTTGGAATTTTTTTTTTTTTTTTTTTGTGAAAAAGGAGGGTATCTGAAATTTTGAGCATTTTGAGGCCAAACAGACATGACAGTTGGATCCAAAAGGTCTCAGAACCCCTATTTTCATATAAAGTTTGTCCAATTTGGACAACATTGATCTGGGAGGCAAAAAAATTGCCCAACAAGGTCATACGGCCTCTACACGCACTCCAATGCAAGATTTTTCTCAAAAATCACAAAAAATTAAGCTTTGTTGTTTTTGGGCCACCGCGATCACCACTTAATAGCTCCACTAGAGGCTCTAGCCCACCTCTCGCCCGTCACCACAGTCGCGACTCCTCTGCTCCATCGTTGCTCTTTTTTTTTAATGCATTTCTAGGGGCCCTGTTGGTTTTTTCATCGTAACATGAGCATATGAATGTCTTTTTTTTTATCTAAAAGAAGCACCAAAAAGATGATTCCAAGGCAGAGACAGTGGTGTAGGAGTTTTTTTTGTTTTGATGCAGTTTGGTTGCCTTTTTGGGCAGTCAAAGCTGGATGTTCAATTTTTCACTCCAGAGGGCATATCTTGAGTGTTCCATCTTTGTTTTTCAAAAATGTTATATTTTTGAAAAGCTAGTTTAGTTCTCTTTTCAAAAATGCTATTTTTTCTTCTAGATTTTGCTCCATGCTCTTTCTATCATATTTTTTGCTTTATTGCACTATGGTGGATATCTTGGATATTTCAGTTTTAGGGATCAATTTCATGGCATGGAATCTCTTCTTTTGGGCTATTTATCTGTTGTATCAACTTTTTTCCCTTTTTGATCATTGTTGATATCATTTGTAAGCATATTTATGCAATCACACTAAGATAAAGTGCCTCTCCTTGCATTTTTGGGATCTTTTTCATCATTGTGATTTATTGTACTTGCACTACATCATAAAGTGTCATGGGGGGATAGTTGTTTTCCTTTTAGTGCCCTCTTCCTTTGTCAAGTGAGTGTCCCTTCCATGACATTAGCATCATGATGTGTTGATGACACATGCCTTTATAAATGTCTATACCTCTTTCTCACTCTCAATGTTCTTGGTTCTTCTATTTTGCAGGAGATATTTGATGTAGGAGCATCCTGGGTTACACTACTATCCTGCATGTTTTTAGTTTTTTATTTTGTTGTTGAAACTATGTTTTGTGGTTTATGGGTTCTTGTTGTAGACCATGTAACTAATTATTCTTAATGAATGAGAGGATGCACTTTTTAGGGATTGAAGAGGGCCTAGAGTACTTCCTTGTATCAAAGGTGCAAGTTCTAATTCCTCATTAGTTGGGAGATATGGCAATTCTACCTAAGTATCTATTTCTGGTAGTTTTGTGCAACAATTTTATGTGCTTGACTTTTGGGATGGATGCACACTTATCCTTGATGAATCAGCCTTTGTGCGCTTAAGGGGTTGTAGAGGACCTAAATTACTACCCATAGTTTGAAGTGCGAGTTCTAATTCAATCGAAGCTGGGAGATATCGTGATTTTGCTCAGATATCAATTTTCAGACATTTAATTGCTGATGTAGGTCGACTTGTGGCTCTTTAAGTATTTAATTTTAGTTTTTAGCATTCTAGGCTGACTTTGGCTTAGACTAGTATAAGTAGAGGTCTTGGGTAGAGTCTTAATCATATTTTTTGGTAGAATGGAGGATATATAATTGATGGAAATCCGAACTTGAAGTTGGATCTCGAATTTGAATGTATCTTGTATCTAGCAGTAACCTAAAAGGCCTTATAGCTAGGCATGTATGATGATATTTTCATCAATAAAGAATATTGTTCTCTCTCTCTCTCTCTCTCTCTCTCTCTCTCTCTCTCTCTCTCTCTCTCTCTCTCTCTCTCTCTCTCTCTCTCTCTCTCTCTGGTGTTGTTCTCTTTTGTGTTTGCTTTCATTTTGTTAACTCTCACGTGGTGGTTTGGGTAGTTGAGTGTGCTAATTGGCCTTAGTTACTCCCATCCTCCCTGCATCAATATTGACCCACTTTCTCAATTGCCTGTCACCTCACCCTTGTTTGCATTAGGGGGGGTTCTTCTGTTGTTTCTCATGCTTCCTTGGTTCGATTGATTAGCTCTTCAGGCTTTGGTGTTTCATACCATCTATATTTTACAGTTCAGCTATTTGTCTTTGTTTGCCTCCTGATTTGATGTAGATCACAGTCTTCTCTACCTGGTCAGGTTCTATTTCAGAGGAGGTTCTACAAATCAGCAGCTTCTTTTTTATAGATTTTTCAGCTTCTACATGCTTCACTAGTTCTCTTCATGATTCCTCTTGTTCCTATCTGGAACAATTCCTCTAGTTGGAGGCTTCTACAGTCCTTCATAAGGTTTTAAGCTATCTCTTTTTGGAGTAGAGTTTTTCCCACTGGGTTTTCTCTATTTCTCCATTTCGTAGAGATTTTGTTGTGATTGGGTACCTCATCAGGCCTTGTTGTCAGAACCCAAGTTTGCTTTTGGCATTGCAATGTAGTTTCCTTGTTCTTTCTACATTGTTTGTAATTGCATTGTTGCTCATCTTGAGGGGGGGTGTTAGAGAAAAAGGTTAATTTAATTTCATTAATTAAATAATCTTTTTTCCCTTCTTAAGATTTTGCTCTATGCGCTTTTTGCATTCTCTATTTAATAATTAAGTAGTAATTATTAAATAGCTTTTACCTTTTAGGTTAACCTTAATAACTTATTAGGTTACCCTTTTCGAGTTTCGATATCCTTTTATAAGGATTGGTCTCTTTGTAATTCTTAATCTTTTCTTTATCTAAGAATACAATTTTCATGTTTTCAGAGCAAACCCTTGCCTCTTCTTGTTTTTTTCTTCTTCGTGACAAGTTTTCTACGTGTAGGTATTTGAGGGCTTCATGGATTTGATTTGCATATTTTCTCAAATCCTTCACTTTATTTTTGTGCTTCTTTGGTAGGAGAATGGTGAATAAGATGTGATTTAAGAACACTCACTATCACCTAGTATGAATACCACAAACAAATATATGGTTGTGAAGAAGCAAAAAAAAAAGTCAACTAGTTAACAGAATTATTTAGGGGTTGTGCATCACATTATACAGTTATAAAGTTAATTTTCGTAGCAATGAACTCCATTATACAAGTATAAATTGTAGGTCTCAACAGTAACATACATACAAGAAAATAACAAACAACAACATAAAAGATATTTATATGAACTCCATGATCATATCATAGTTAGAATTTATGGGCATGGAATAGACAGTCTATACACTGTGTTGCAACTAAGATATTTCCTCAAGATATTCAAAAACCACATTATTATGTAGGAAAACAAACATAAACAAGATTATAATTAAAATAAATTTTTCCATTCATTGAAATACTTTTACATGAATATCATGCATCATTCAAAGACCATCCAAATGTATAAAATGTCATAAATATGTGATAGCATGTATAATATGTCTCAAGTACAACTAATCTCAAGATCTATAGTCTTCCCACATCCTCCTTGCTATTTCATCTTGAACCTCCCCCAATCATCTCTATCTCACTGAATCATTCCACGTGTCTCAAGTATTGGTACATTTACCCCCTCATACTCATCATCCTCTTCAATCTGAACTTCAAATGAAATGTCATCTTCTATCATAATGAAGTTGTGCAGAATGCAACATGCTAAAACAATCTTTGTTTATGTCATGATTGTATACGATATTGCATACCTCAAGATAGGAAAACATTGCTTCAAAATGCCAAATGTACGCTCTATTGTATTCCTAAGTGAGGAGTGTTAGTGGTTAAATAACTCTTGTGGAGTATTTATTAGATTCAATCTACAAAACTCCTTAATGAGGTAGTGTGTACATTGATAAGGGACAAGGAATTATGGTACATTTGGATATCCCACATCAACCAAAAAGAATTTTCCTATACAAATACACGTAAAGTATATTGTTATAAGCTTGAAGCATTTCTTGTAAACTTAACTTATAATTAAATAAAAGATGGTTCCACATACCATGGGGGACTACTAGTGGATCCAATCTCGAGAGAGCGGAAGCAAGAACACAACTATTTCCAGTAGACCCCTCCTAACCAGCAACAATGTATTGGAACTTATAATCAAAGGAACACACACCCATAACATTTTTTGATAGATTACCTTTCCTGTCACAATATTTAGCTTGTATGTCTACATTGATAGTCATAGGTATATGAGATCCATCAATTGCTCCAATACAATCCTACAAATTGTGAATTTATAATTAAATTTCAACTTATAGAATTTCAAGTGAAGAAAAGAAATATGTGCGAATAAGAGAGTTACCTTGAAGTAGGGATCAAAACGGTCCTTCCCAAGAATTTTAGGAGGAGTATTTGGAGCAACAAGTATCGAGTAATCAACATGGAGAGCTAATATAGCCCTTAATACCTTTTGGAAGTGTCGGCTTATTGTCTCTCCTGAGTGACTGAAGTTATGGGCAATCTTACGAGTCCTCAAATTGTGGCCAAGGGTATGGAGTAACATCACTAATTGTTCTTCTAATGATATGTTTATCGTATCTTTAATGCTTCCATTTCTCCTAAGATTTTTTTCTAGGCAAAAAAAGGCTCTCCTACTCATGCGAATTTGATCATGACAATTTGTCTCATTTGAATGGATAATATGCTTATAAAATGGAATTCCATCTCTTCTACGCTTATGTCTCTCTCCTCTGGCTTCTTTTGCAGATGCTGTAATAGATATTGCAAAGGTGACAAGAGCAGTTACAACTGCAAGAATTACTCTATTCTTCCTAGCAATGAGCCCATGAATCCTTGGATCATTAGCAAGATCCATCAAACACCTAATACACACCATAAACAAATATATTAAGATTCATTCATTTCCACACAACATTGATCATTGTCTAAGTTGATAGAGTAAATTATTGATGCCAATTAAACATTGGTGTGTGTTGCCCATTTTGGTGTCTAAGTTGTTTAGATCTGTCTGAGAAACTCTAGATACATCTTGCAGGAAGGAAGAAAGAGGGAGAAAATTTCATCCTTTCATTTTTCTCTCATGTTCCATATTCTAGATGCTTTTAGATTCCAATTTTTAGTTGCTAGCATCTTAATATAGAGATCTCTCGCTTATAACAGCAGATTGTTATTAGAAACACAATATTTTGTTCCTAAAATTACATGTTTAAATTACTATTTTATTGAAGAACTTGTTAATTATAGAAGAGGACAAACAATATTTCTTCAAAATGTCTAAATAAATTGCTCACAATATAGAAAGCACAAGAAGGAAAATTGTGGCTATTATTATTTGTAACATCCACTTACCTTTTCCATTTGTAGACAATTACTTTTAGTGGCCTAATAGTGAACTAAATCCATTCTAGTTGGGTCTACTGCTTAAATATCACATTAAACTTTCAACCTAAAAATCTCTATTTTTTACTTGGTTGATCCAACAAAATTCTCAGGCTCTAAAATGCTTCACAAATTTGGTAATTTTGTGAAGGAATGATGAGAAGTGCAACTTAAATTTGACATCCTATATTGTGGGTGAGGGTAAATAATTTAGCATTTTTTAATTTTATCTTAATGGAATCTTAAGAAACATTAGCTATGCCTGGTTTTTTTATATAGATGCCCTTTCTTTCTCATATTATGTTCTTCACAGTAGTTAATTGGTTATACACAAATGTGTTTGTCTCAGCAAAATGCAGTCATTGGATGGGATGCAAAATTTTGCTATTTTTTGGAGAACTTCAATGATTTTTTTCAAAGGAATGATTGCACCTTCTTCGTGACAAATATCTCAAACTAACTATGTACAGAAAGCAATAACTGTGCTCACTGATGAAGTTCAACTTTCAATAGGATGTGATTTCTTTTAATATTTTCAAAATTGTATTTCATTCTTGGAAGCATCTTCCTTTAGATTGGGAACCTTTTTCTTAAAGCTAACTAAAGTAAAAAAAAATACTTCTTAACTCCTTACCATCCTCACTCTTCATAGCTATATATAAAGACTATCTTCATGGAGTGGTGAACAAGATTACTGTCATGTCTCTAAAGAATAGGGGTACAAATTACATCTCTTAAAGTTTACAAAATGCATTTATATGGGGCTTACTTTGGTAGTTAGTCACTGTTTTCTTCATCTTGGTTGCCATGCTTCTTTACCCATATCCATAACACTTCCTTGTGGCTGCAATCAATTTTAATCTCTTTTAGGAACTTAAAAAACCCTTACCCTTAGTGTGACTATCCTCTATTTTATACCCCTAGTTTGAGGAGATATCCTTTATGCTCTACCCATGCAAATGCTTTTCCTTATGAAGCTCTTGATATAACTATACAAGCCTTCCTTTAAAACTGGCTACAATCTCTATATTTTTGTAGCGAATCTTTTCTAGCCTGGGTATAAAACCCAACAACCCTAATGATAAATTTGCAATACACCATGACCTTCCACACAAACAAGGATTTCAGCTTGTGTAATTCTAGCTCCTTCCCATGTCAACAAGAGAAAGCATACCATTAAAATGTTATGGATTTCTACTCTACTAAATCTTCAGAAGATGATTTTGGTAACCCTAGTTCAAGCAATCATTGGAAGAAGGCAGGTCTCCTAAGAAAAACAATGACATTGGTCTCCTAAGGTGAGAAGTTCAAGGAGCACATTTTTGACTCTAGAAGAGAAAGGTTTCAATGCATGAACATAAGAAAGGTTTCAATGCCCAGCAAAGAACCCAAAAAGCCCATTTCAAACCCCAACAAAGAACCAAAAAAAAACCCAAAACCAGTAAAAACAAAATGTTATTCATCTACTTCCGGTTGTGAAAATGAATCAAAGGTGAGCTTCTCATACTTGGCACATGGATGAAAGTTGAATTTCTTGGCAGCACCCTATGAGCTCAATTTTTTGGCAACTTAAAATGATGGATGCACTTTGCACACGATGAATGATTAAGATGACTTTCACAAACCCCTTTTTTTCCCAAAAAAATTGTCAAACCCGACCACATAAAATAAGGTTTACAAAATAGTGGAGTAGGAAGAGGTTATTCCTATTCCACCTATTTAGTGGGAATTCCACCATGCCCATTTTGGGCTAAAATTAGAATTACTAAATTCTAATTCTAATTTTCATTTGCCTAACCAAACATTGAATTGTCAAATTCAAGCTATCAAATTTTCCTATTCCCCTCTAATTCTGACAACCAAACGGGCCCTAATTGTTTTATCCATATTATCGCTTTAAATTTTTCCAACACGAAATTTTTTCTCTTTATTGGTGTTGGGGTGTTCTAGTATGTTAATGTCCAACTTAATTAACCATTTTACATTTTGCTTCATCCATATTTTCTTTCTTTGGGCTAGCCCCTCTTCAACCACCAGTTTGGGTCATTGTTGCTTGTCCATATTTCCCACCTTGTTTAAATAGCTTAAGAGACATATAATTGCAGAGGTTTTCATCAGGAACATCCTTGCTTCAGCCAAGAGGAACTCATATGATATGGTTGATTTGACTTTAAGGTTACTAGTGATGAGGTTCTTTTGTATTCTTTCTATTTGCTTCCATTTGTAGTTGAATAGGTTGCTCCCCAAAACTTCGCACCCATATAACATAATAGGGGTGACCAACAGTCCAAAAAGAATCCTTTTGGTTTTCCAATCCTAAAGCTCCACCTATCTACACCTATTTTGTAGCAAAAAGGAAGTCCTCCAATCCCTTGTATCCACTTAGCTCGCTTTTTGTTAAAGTTTATGCCCAAGTATTTATACTCTTCCACAATTTCAATAGTATTTCCTTCAAATTGAAAGTCAACTTCTTGTTTTTTTCTTAGAGAGAGCACCATAAATTTAGTCTTGCATCCCAACTCTGTGGCAAAACCTCTCCAAAGTTTTATAGTGTTCTCTTAGATCCTTGGTTTTTTGCACAAATGGAATAAGATCATCCACATAGAGAAGCAACTTCACCAAATATTTGGCAAGTTGGACTCCTCCCTTTGAAGTTTTATTTAACCATTCCTCCAACTTATCAATATATAAGCCAAATAAGGTAGGTGAGAGAGGGCAACCCTGCTTAACCCCAATATCACTACCAAAACATTCTGACATGCCATATTTTGTTCCGATTCTAGCTCTAACATTCTCATAAAGACTATGAATGGCCACTCTAAGCTCATTTGGAATTTTAAGTTCCTCCATCCATTTCCAAAGTTTGTCTCTAGGGATAGTGTCAAAAGCTTTTTTGAAATCCACAAAACAATAAAAAGCCTCTTTGCCTTGGATATCCCAACCTTCTCAACAAGGTGTCTAAGAGTGATGCAATGGTGAATCATAGAATATTTAGGTTAAAACCCAACCTACCCTTTTGCTCTCTTTTCTTCTTTCTCAGCCCAACAATTAATTTTGTGCTTTATCATGCCCCAAATAATTTTCCAAGGAGGAGATTAACCATAATCATATGGTAGTTAGATTGATTGTTGATATCTCTACTCTTGTGTGAAGGTATGACCACACCGGTGGTCCAATTTGTTAGAAAGTCATTTTGATTAACTTTGTTGAAAATATCTAGAATGTGCGAAGTGAGAAGTTCCATGCCCCACTTTAAAATTTCAGCTTGCAACCCATCAATATCCTTTGCTTTATTACTTGCTAGATTCTTTATTTCTAGCTTAATATCCTCTACCGAGAAAAGTTCAATAGAGGTGTTAATTCTGGGAGGTATATTTCTATCTTGGATTTTCTCATAAAGGAGTTTTGCATACTCAAACCACTGGTTGTCGATAATATTGTTTCTAATTTCCTACTTCTTGTTTCTAATTTGTTGTAGTTCTTTCCAAAACCTCCTAGGGTTGTGCTTTCCCAAAGAGATTAGCTCTTCTCTTCTTGATGTGTCATATCTCTCCTTTTTAACTCTAATAAGCTTCTCATATGATATTTTCTTTTGCTTGTTTGATTCATCCTTTTTGGGTGCTTTTTTGGTCTCCTTGCACTCTTTCTCATACCAAGGGTTGGAAGGGAAAGTGTTGTTGTCCCTCTTTTTAGACCAAGATCTTCTACACATTTCTAAAGCTTTATGGATTACAGGGATGAGCTAGCTGCTGCAAATATGCTCCCTATTCACTTGTGAGATTCGAAGATGCTGCTCCAATGCAGTTATAAATAGCTCCTAATTATCTTGGTTCAAGCTAATTTTCCCTTGAGAATTATTGTTCTTGTGCAAGATGTTATCTGCTTCCTGCAACCTCTGATTTTGAATATCTAATTTCACTAAGAGTGGCATGTGATCAAACTTCAACTTAATAGGACATGCTCCAACATTAAATTATAGCAGTCTAGAAATAGAACTTTGAGAACAAAGGATGCAGTCCACCATGTTGTGAGCATTGTAGGTCTAACATGTGATACCTCTCGAGCTCGGCCACTTTTTCATCCCATTACAAATGATTAACCCATACAAGTTGCAAACTCCTAGTAGTTCAACCCCAAAGTGGGACACAATACCTTGCCCATCTTCTGATATTCTTTCCGATGTATGATCTCCATTTTCCTCTAACCAAATAGGGTTATCCTCTGCTAATGGTCTGATTGTTTGCAATTCTTACATTAAAATCACCCATTAGAACTATCTCTCCTAAAGAGCTGTAATTCAAGATGTCCTTTTTAAAAGTGGCATAAGGGTCTTTATTGTCAAGACCATTCTTCTTATAAAACTTAGAACTTTTTGAAGAAAAATAGAAAGTAGCCATCCATATTATAGTACTTTTTTCTACTAGTTTGAGCCATATATATTGCTTTTTTGGGTTTTTTTATTTCTAATTTTATGGTGCTCTCCCAATCTTTCTTGATTAACATTGCAATCCCCCATGTCCATTCCTTGTTTCCAATCCTTTGTTACATAATAAGATTTTATTGTAGCCTTCAAATTCTGGTATTTTGCAACCCTCATGTTCATGTGTCTATGTGAGAATAATGATGGTTTCCCTTCTACTATGGACCCCAAACCCGGTCCTTTCCTCCATGGGAAACCTCTACAATTCCATCTCACCATATGTAGAAGATTTTGGGGGGCCTGCATCCCTATTTAGTGAAAGTAGATTTGTCATTGATTTGAGCTTTGTCATTTCTCAGCCTAGCCCAAAGTCCCTTTTCTCTTGTGGCCTTGACCTTCTCCATGCTTTTACATTTTGTACATACATGTATATGATAGTAGTCATAACTACAACATGTGGTAAAAAAAATCTCTCCATTATTTGGTGATGAATTTCCATACCCTGTTCTAAATCTCTTACCTTGGCACACATTGGGAGGATGTTGGAAAAGTTGGACGAGTCTGCTTCTATACCCACCAATTGCATTTGCTTAAAATTCTCTAATGTTTTTTCAACAAACCCATTCTATGCACATCTAGCGATGACTACAATCCGTGAAACAATGGTCTTTTGTGACATCTCTTCAAAAAGTCTTAAAACCTTGTCGAGAATGCCATTTTGTGTGTACCCTACAATCATTGCATTCGATGACACCACGTTTGCATTAGGCATTCTATCAAACAATGATCGGGCCTTCTCTATTCTTCTAGAGTTTGCATACATATCTATCAGGGCATTCATTACAATGTCATGAAATTGAAATCCACGTCTAATGAGCTTTCTATGGATTTGAAAACCATACTTAGAGTTCCAACATTGGTTTGTATAGGGAGAATGATGGAGAAGGTGAAGTGATCGGGTTTTACAGTTGTTTTTGTATTTGGTAAAATAGTGTGTATGCTTGATGAGGAAGTTCATGCCTTTTATAAGTTGAAATGATCATATTCCATGAGAAGACATTTGGTTCAACCATATTGTTCAAGACATTGTGGGTGTCCACCAAACTTCTGCACTTGTCATACATGTTGATGAGTTTATTTTGTAAAAAATGTGGGTGACAAATGTAAAACCCCTCTCACTGATGTGAAAGTGAACTTTCCTAAACTCTAAAAGGGCTTTCTTTTTAATGCATACCTGTAGCAAATAAATATATGTAGAAGAGTGAACATAAGGTTGTGGGCTGTAAGAAGAATATGCATAGCCTCCTTCAAATGACCCTTAATACGTAGTGTTTTGATGCTTTGATTGAGATGAGCTATTGGACGACATTGTAATGAGTGTGGACTGGTACTCATCGGGATATAATAAGGCTAGCGATGTTGTTGAGATTTTTTAGGAATATTCATAGGATGATCTCATGAATTTTAGATCTAAATCTACTCTAAAAAAATTAGTTCTTAACTTCACCAAAGTGGGTGGTCCCATGAACTTTAAATTGAATTTAGCTTAAATATGATAATAATACTTTATTACAATCATAATTAAATTTTTACTTTTATAATATGCTACTTTTCATATATATGAACTTTTTAGAATCATGATACTTCATTAAAAAAAAATCGTACAATCTATATTGTAGTTTGTTTAAATATATAATTTTTTTTTAATCTTTATATGATTTGAAAGTTATATGACATTTTATTTTTATCAATTTTTGTGTATTTATTTTCAAATATTTTTATTATATTAAAAAACATGAAATAAAACTATATCAATTTGCAACACATTCAACTAGTTTTGTTGATTTATGGGTGGGAAGCTCATTAACACATTATCATAACCTACAGTAATAGGTGCTCATGAAAGCTATATGCAAATTGATTTGAATTCTATAAATGAAAATTCTAGTATTCAAAAAATAACTAAAACTTAACAAAAATAATATAAACTTTTTCAAAACATTAACCTTTTATTTTTTAACAATTATGCATGCTTCCATCATTCATATTAGTATTTACAAAAGTCATTAATGCTTCTTGAACAATTGTTGTAGTTGGGTCCACTGACTCATTAGTTGGTGTATTTGTTCCACTTTTGTCAAAAACATCATTGCATGTATCATTTTCATCTTGCACATTTAATGTCGTATTATGCAATATAGAACAACAAAATATAGTTTTTAGAAGTACTTCCAAATTTGGATGCCACATTTTTTATTCCAAAATGTGCCGCATTCTTTTTAGCCCCCTAAATGCGCATTCTTCCACAATACATGTTGATGACAACTTAAAAATTGAATTCTCTTTGACTAGTTGTTAGACCTCCACTAAAAGGTGTAATTAACCATGGAAACAATGGATATCCTCCATCACCAATAATGTACTCTCTCATATTCAATGATCCGATTGACACCAGATGCCCATTTATTCTCTCCCCACCTGCACACATTCTATAGAAACCTAAGTTTTGTAGAAGTCTAGAATCATTTATAGAGCCATACCCTCCTATTAAAATATCCATGAAATACATATTGTTGTCAAAAATAGCTTGTAACGACATGTTATAATTATGGTCGTGATCAAACCAATTAGAAGAGCACTCATTAGGTGGAAGATGAATTTGAATATGAGTTACATCTATTTCTCACATTAATTTGGAAATCCTCACTTGTGATGAAAGCCTTCTTTCAAATGCTCAAGTGACATCTGGTTACTAGGCCATTGGATATGATTTCAATATTGAGTATTAAAGACATTAATGAACTTATTTGCAACTCTTACCATAGTGGACTTACCACAACCAAATAGCTCACTAATGTTAAACATTGTCATTCCAGATGACAATCATAAAACTACAAGAACAACTTGTTTCTCAATTGACAGTGCCCTACTTTTTATGCTAGTAACAAATGAATATGGTATTACACATTGTTTCAAGTCATTATTCATTTTTTCACAAATAATTTTAAATAATGCATAAGGCAACCTAAAAATGTTGCGAAAACATTCTTTGTCACATCTAACTTAAAAAATTTAGCGGTTCCACCAATGTAAAGAGTGCAGCTTGACATACCACTCACCCTGAATTCTTCATTCCTATTGATAAACAGATAAATCATTTCCAATAATATCACGTTCTATCTCAAAATTGATTGCATGAAGGACTATTTCCATGTCATATGATTCCATTGTTGCCAATTGTGCCATTTTAGAGAAATTTGCTTTATGTTTCTTACAATTTTTTTGTATAATTTTTTAATTATGAGTTTCATTCCAAATTTGTAATGCCAACTAGATAACATTTGATGCAACATCAAGTGGAAATTTCATTTTTTTGGTTGAAGTGGAATTCATTATGCAGTATTGAACTCCACCTTGACAAAAAAAAATACAAAAAAATAAAATTAAGTTTTTAAGACTTAAAAATTAACATTGAAAAATGGTAAGAAATACAATTCTAATATGAATATAGAAAAGAAAAAATAGATTAGAAAAGAATAGCTCCAAATGTTATATATCAACATAGGATCATAAATCATAATTAACCAAAAACATAGCCAAAATAAAAGCAAGTATTTTCCCTTTCCATACCATTTAAGGTTGTGACTTCTTGCCAGATTATCCATGCTATTAATACTTTAAAATTTATATGTATGACCAATTCTGATCTAAATATGATAAGCACTAAATAGAGCTACATAAATAAGGCATCTAACTGTACTTCTTGAGATACTTAATAAAAATGCACATGCCAGTTGGTTCCGAAATAATAACAAGTAATCAAACTCTATGTAACTAGGAAGAAACTTATGATTTATCACTACAGTTCCTATTTGCAAAATCAGATTTAATCCTTTTAGAGCTATGACTGTATTGGTTTCAAATTTAATGTTTTTAAAGGTATGACTATATTGGTTTCAGATCTAATGCTTTTAATGCTCTGACTGTATTGGTTTCATATTTAATGTTTTTAGAGCTATGACTATTTTACAACTCTTAGAATTGCCAACTCCATTCAAGAAATAATTTAACTAATAATAAAACTATCTCTGATTTTATTTCAGATGACTAGAGCAAATACGCAGATAGACCTCTATAGTTAAAAAGAAAACTACTTTATTTTCTCAACATTAAACTTCTCCTTGTATATGAACACTGTCGAAATTTCATTTACAGGTATAAAAATAATATAAACATACCACTTATTAAGAAGCTTTAAAAAAAAGATGACACCAAAGATCTCAATGTATAAGAACTACTAGCAGATTGTAATGCACACACGAACCATGTGAATAGAATGTAAAATTTTGAACTCTATATTCAAATGAAAATCAAGCATAAGTGTTCCATGAAACTAGTGCACAAGGTATGCAAGTGCAATAGTTTCAAATTTCAAACAAAATATAATTAAATGTCATACAAAATTCTAACCTATATAAGTACTAACATTAATCTAAATCATTTTCCATTTGAAAATTATTCATAAATCTTAACCATTGCTTGACCTATAGAATTAAGTGCAACAACTAGGTTCATCAGCACATTGGGTTTTTGTTCTTCCAATTTGATCAATTATTCATCATTTCCTTCTTCCTTTCTCAACCACCTTTCCATCAGAGCATAGCCTTTTTCATGACACCTTTCCATCCAAGCATAGTCTTTTTCATGATATTTCGTGTGGCCCTCTTCAACAAGTTGTAATGTAGGAACAACTAGTTTATTGTTTTCAAGAATTGTATCTTTCATGTTGATTATTTTCGGAGTTACCTTTCATTTTTTCCCTATGTATCCCTTTTCACTTTCATTGTTAGTGTGTATTGACCCTTGATATGCTCCATTCATTCTATCAAATTCATCCTTTGGATAATTTTCATTTGGAATGGAATTTTTTTCACTGGATGTATTAGTGTAGTAAGAAGTGTCAATAGTAATATTTCTAGGATCAATAACTTTATCAGTCTCAATTTGTCTCCATTCCATCCATAAGCTCCTTTGGGGAGTTTGATGGAAATCTTCTTTTTGCTCTTTCTTTGGTTCTTATTCCAATAACTATCATGGCCAGAGGGAATATGTAACTCATAATCTTTGACTTTCTTGTAGTCTGGGAAAACATGCTCCTAGTGGTCTTGACATTGATTTGTTGTCCAAAAGACTCCATGATGAGAACAATATTCCACTATTTAGTAGATGTTGTAGCTTTCTTCATTGGCCCACCATTTAAAATTATGTCTTTCTCATTACACTTTTCTTCTATGAGGACTATGGTTTCTAAAATGGTCCATCGTGTGCTTCCTTTTTGTGTAGAAGAAGCCATACGTCTCTTGTCTTGAACTTTTGATTGTTGTTCAAATGGAGTACATGGTATTGTTTCTTCAATTTCCCTCTATATTTTGAGAAATATCAAAGCTAAATGTTTCATTCGTTATTTGATTACTTGGGACAAAACTAATGAACTCTTCATTTATGGAATAAATATCATCATCTTGTATGTCATTTTGTGACAACATTATTGTAAACCTCCTAAAACCACTCTTTGTTGCTATTAGATGATGTAGATTTTTATCCATAATAATTCCAAAAAATATATCTTGTTCCACGCTACAAATAAATGATGAAAATTTTATAACTTCATAGTAAGAAGATTTGAGCGAGACACATAAGTTACATAAAGAAAAACTAGTGCGATCAAAGACTTTGAATTTTATATAACTAGAAAGGTTGTCATCAAAATTTATATACAAAAGAAAAAATCTCAAAGTAACAAACTTTCATTGAATATCCTAGCAGGTTTAATCATTCAAATAATGTTAAAGATGAAGAGGACAAAAATAAAAACCCATAAAAGATGCTACAACTTCAAGAAGACAAAGGAACTTTTAACTCTAGTTCAACTTTAATCCTCATCGAACCCCACTTCATATTAACTTCTAGCTAAAAGTGGTCTTCTAGCACACAAGCATACAAACAAACCTAAGCCATTTCTAATAAATGGTTAACTTCATTTTTTTTCCCTTTATGGAAGTATTCAATTAATGTTATCCTTTTCTATATTAACCTAGCTACTTTTTTCTATAAATAGCCAGTTTGATTTCTTATATTTTGTTCTTTTGTCATGAAGTATCTTGGACATTTATGAATCCTAAAAATAGAAATGGAATAAGAATGAGTAAACAAGTCACTAGATTTTTCCTTATGGGCTTCAAGTTCAAGAAATTCAGTCCTAAGAGTTTAAAAAGTAGTCTACATCTATATAATGTTGATGGCATTGTACAAGTGTTCATTATTGTTGATGATTAACTCATCTTTCTTCATTAAAACCCAAAATAAGTGTGAATGGTTGATTTTGGTTTTTACTATGTTTATTTTACAAAGGAAGGTACATCATTGAATCAACCTTAAAAAAATAATTAGAGTACAACACCAAAGGTACCTAAACTATGACAACTTCACCACTCTTCTTATGCAAGTTCAAAAGTGTTAACCTTGGTTAAAGGCCCCAAGGTCACTCTTCAATAACATCCATCAACATTTGGAACTACTCCTCTACAATAATCACCACACATCATTTAAACTTAATAGGTTAAAATGAATATTATTCTTAACATTTGGAACTACTTATCTACAATAATCATTATTTAGCAATTATGAGATGATCAAATGAGAGGAAACAATTGAGAGCTTAGATTGACACAATCTTTGGACAATCATATGAAATGAAATGAGTGTGTGAGTAGAAAGAAACTAGAAAGACATTGTGTACTGATGAAGGTATGAAATTGATGATTTTGGAGTACTTAGTACAAACATTCATCATTCAGTATGCACATATCATCATTTAAGATCATACGGATGTGAAGGATTATATACACAATGAACAATAAATGAGGGAATTAAACATACTGGGGAGATCCCAAGGTTGATACTTGTCAAGGTCCACTTCAACAATAGCCCTTCCTATGAAACTACTATCTAAAACCTTTCTCATGAGATAATGTGTTATGAGCTCTTCATTAGTGGGATGGAACCTGAAGCTAGGAGGCAATTGTGCATCACCACTATCATGATTGTAACCAAAATTAACACCCTCTATCATTGAATTATCTTCCCAATCTTTGCACTTAGCCTTTTGCAAATTTGATATGTGGGTTGTGGGGATATGTTATGTTGACTTCTTGTATGGGTGTGTTAGGAGAGGAGGGAAAAAATGGCATAATAGGATGTGTGGAGAGGCACAGCTCAAACATGAATATGGATGAATCCTATTTCACATCCATAATGGATTCCCCTAGCTTGGTGTATACATGTATAAGAAAAGTATCACCATAAACATGTTTGTTTGGTGTTAGAAGAGTATGTGTATATATCATTATCATAAAGGAAGGGAAGGGGAGGTTTTGGTTTTGTAGGGTGGGGAGCTATTAAAAGCTCCTCCTTTGATATTAATTTAGGAGCATATTGGGTTGCATTTCTATCCTACATATTTTCCTTCTTTCTTGTTGCTATCGAGTTGCAATGTCTTGCATTGTCGAGTTTCTTAGTTGTTGCCAAGTTTGCAGTTGGTGCCAAGTTCGTAGTGGTTGTTGAGTTCTCTATGTTTGTCAAGTTCACAGTTGTTGCCGAGTTATTCTTTGGTTGTCAATTTCCTTTGGTTGCCAAGCATTCCTAAGTCTCTTTGGTTTTTGAGTATTGGTGAGTTCACCAAGTTGCAACATTTTGTTGGATTCTTCATTTGTCGAGTTGTCTGTGTGTAGTTTCTTATTGGAGCCGACCTTTGCATTTAATTTAATGATAGGTATCTATTGTGAGCCAAATTGAGGCTTATTCTAGCATTTAATATGAGTGTTTATTTTGTTGTAATTGTAATAGGATGACTTGTGGTCGTGGATGTATTTAAAGAGGTCATTGGTAGAGTCTTAGGTATGGAATTGAGAAGGTAGAAGCATAGTAGGAGTAGAAACAAGATGAGATGCAAAGTTTGATCATTGAAGATTGAATTGAATTGTAATGTTGGTCGTAACCTAGAAGGTCTTATAGTTGGTCATGTATATGATATCTTATATGAATATATGAAATCATATATTCCTCTATCTTTTGAGTTTTTTGTTATTTGGTATTTGTTTTCCCCTACGTTAACTTTTGTAGGTGGTTTGAATAGCTGGGTATGCCTTTGGCCCTGGTTATCTCACCCTCTCTGCATCAAGTGGTATAGAGCTCGAGGTTCATCCTTGTGGAGATTGGATCATGTAGAACCCTAAATGAATTTGGGTTGTAGGGTTGTAGATCTACAAATTTTATCTATAACTTGCAAAGGGTTACGATCTTGCAGGAACTTGATTGTAAAGATGATTTGAGTTTGTAATGGGCACCCCTGGATGTCCCAAAAAACTAAACCAAATTGCTGAAAGGAATTATGTCAAACAGTTTGCATTCAACTTCTTATTTCTCCGTTTAATGTTTTAAACCCCTTATAACTCCAAAAATCAAACGTTTATTGTTTGTTGTGTTTCGTGCATGGAATTGGTATCATACAACATAAACAAGAAAGAAACTACAATGATATGCAAAGTGGAAATGAACTGTTGCTAATAAAATGTTATTTTCAGAATTCATAAAACCAAATACATGGCAGATTTATTAACTCACTAATTACTTCAGCAGTATTGACATAATACTCCAGCCCATGCTTACGAACTTGCTGCTACAATACTTTGTCCTTCAATCAGTCCACTCCCTTCATAATACCATTCCCTCCAAGCGGCATAAGCGTCGAACAAGTAGTAAAGAAGATATGAGCAAAATACCAAATCTGCTTGTAGCCGGAAATGCAACTAAATTGCCTGATAATGAAGCCGATAACAAAGAATTCCAAAGGCCAAACCCCAAGGGAATGACGTCTAGAATGTTACGAGAGAGGATAAACGTCCTCAAATGCCAAGAACAGAGCTGCAACTCACACACCAATTTCTTCTCATATTCAACCTGCCTAATGAAGCCACAAATGCTTCCTTTTATTCTATTTCCAAGGGTCCGCTCAACTCATATGGGCAATGTGGGATAAAAGATGTGTAATATATAAAACATATATTAAAATACCCCCCATGTCTCCCTTGGGTACACATCACCATAAAATAAATATTAAAGTAACACTTTAATATTTTCCAATTAAATTAGACGTTACTTTAATAAAACTTCAGGCATTAAAATGTATTAGCAATCGGACTCCGAATAATGCGAGTGATAGCTCATCGAAAAGCTCTCACCAAGGAGTATCGAATGCACTGTGTCCTGCCGACTTACTAAAAATAGTAAGTATGCCTGAAACTGAGTAAATCAACTTCGTTTTGGCCCAAACTGGAAATGACTAGGCCAAAATATTCCAGGATCCCATTAAACCCTTCGTTAGCCCTCGAGACCATGTAGAACAAGGCTAACGCACACACACTTGGTCAAATGCTAAAATGAGGACATTACAGTCTGCCCCCCTTGAAATTGCTTGTCCTCAAGCAATCTCAGTCCAGCTTGCTGAATAACCTGCTCACTCTCCCATGTAGAATCTTCCTCTGGCAGGTCTTTCCATCTAACCAAATACTCCTTCACTATCCTGTTTCTAAGCTTCCTCTCTTTGGTGTCCAGAATAGCCTCGGGTACTAACACAAGCTTCCCCTCCTCATCCAAAGGGGGTAAATCTGCAGAAGGCATTACACTCTGACCAATGGTTTTCTTAAGCCTAGACACATGAAACACATTGTGCACTCGATTGCCTTCTGGAAGCTCAAGCTCATAGGCGACTTTGCCCACTTTGCGAATCACCTTGTAGGGACCATAAAATCTAGGTTTCAACTTTTTAGCTCCGCTCTTCTTGAGCGATGACTGTCTATATGGTTGTAGCCTCAAGTAAACCATATCCCCTACCTCGAAGCTATGCTCTATTCGGTGCTGATCAGCATACAATTTCTGTTGATTCTGGGCCTGTTGTATATTCTCTTTGAGCACTTTCAGGATGTCCTGACTATCCTGCAATAAGTTTTTGGCTTTGGGCACTCTACTGTCCCCCAAAACTAAATCCATGAAGCTAGGTGCTTCATAACCATAGAGTTCCATAAAAGGAGTCATCTTGATAGACATATGATAAGTGGTGTTATAACAATACTCTCCCATATGCAACCATCTGATCCAAGTCTTTTGTTGTGTAGTTACATAGTTCCTCAAATATCCTTCCACCCATTTATTCACAATCTCTATTTGCCCATCTGTTTGCGGATGATAACTAGTGCTAGGTGTAAGATCTGTACTATACAACCTAAACAACTCTTGCCAAAAAACACTCATAAACTTACTATCTCGGTCACTGACAATGAATCTGGGCAGCCCATGTAACCTGAATATCTCTCTAAAGAAAAGATATGCCACCTGTGCTGCTGTGTAAGTGGACGGAATAGCAAAGAAGTGAGCAAACTTCGTCAAGCGGTCCACCACCACATAGATGTAATCCCTTCCCTGTACTCGTGGTAAACCAGTGATGAAGTCCATCGAAATACTTTCCCATTTCCTATCAAGAATGGGCAAGGGTTGTAATAAACCTGTAGGAAATGTGTGATCTCCCTTATTCTATTGACAAACCACACACTCCCTGACATACCTCTGAACATCATCCTTGAGCCCTTTCCATGAGAACCGCTCTCGGATCTACTTGTAGGTCTTGAAGACCCCTGGATTTCCAGCTGTGGGTGCATCATGAAATGCCTTCAGTATCACCTCTCTCAAATGTGATGATGAAATCAAATAAACCCTGTCCTGAACTCTGATCAATCCATCTATCACCTCATAGCGATCATCCTGTATGGTACCTGAAATCAATCCAGAAGCCCAAGCATCTCTAACATACTCTGCTATAATCCGATCTCTCCAATCTCCTGAAATCTCTGCCAGAGCACATAAGTGAGGTCTCCGAGATAAGGCATCAGCCACCACATTTTTCTTACCTTTGACAAACTCTATGTCAAAGTCATAAGCCTGCAATTTAGTCACCCATTTTTGTTGCCGGTCATTAAGATCACGCTGGCTCATGAAGTATTTAATACTGTTGTGATCAATCTTCATCACAAAACGTCCACCTACCAAATATGATCGAAATTTGGCCAATGCATGCACTATGGCCAACATCTCCCAATCATAGATAGAATAACTTTTCTCAACTCCCCAGAGCTTCCTACTCTTGAATGCAATGGGATGCTTCTCCTGCATCAATACTGCTCCAATCACATCACCTGATGCATCACAATGAAGCTCAAAAGGCTTCGTGAAATCCAGTAGAGCTAGAACTGGACAAGAAGACATTACCTGCTTGAAATGCTCAAAACACCTCTGTGTTGCCCCTGTCCACACGAAGGCTCCTTTCTTGGTAAGATCTATCAAGGGTGTAGCAATCTGTGAGAATCCCTTAACAAACCTCCTATAAAAACCACATAAACCAAAGAATCCCTTGAGCTGTGTAAGGTTTGTGGGAGTAGGCCACTCTACAATAGCTCTAATCTTTTCAGGACCAACCCGAACACCATCTGCACTAATGACATGCCCAAGGTAAAGGAGCTCAGTCATACCAAACTCACATTTAGATTCCTTGGCATACAATGACTCTCTCTCCAGAATATATAACACCTCCTCTAGATGATGTAAGTGCTCCTCCCAGGTCTTACTGAAGACCAAGATGTCATCAAAGAAGATCAAGACAAATCTCCTCAGCTGCTTCCTGAATACCTGGTTCATACAACTGTGAAATGTAGCGGGTGCATTGGTTAGACCAAATGGCATAACCATGAACTCAAAATGGCCATAGTGACATCGGAAGGCTATTTTCTCAATGTCCTTTGCTCTCATCCTAATCTGATGTTATCCAAATGGCAAATCAATTTTGGTGAAGAAGCATGCCCCATGCAACTCATCAATCAGCTCATCAATCCTAGGAATAGGATACCTATTTTTAATTGTTTTCTTATTCAGTGCCCTGTAATCGATGCACATGTGCATCGTCCCATCCTTCTTCTTCACCAATACTACTGCTGAAGCAAAGGGGCTCTTACTGGGCCTAATATGCCCCATCTCCAACAAATCCTTAATCGCTTTCTCTATCTCATCCTTGTGTTTCTTAGGATGACGATAGGGAGTAATCATAACTGGTTTGGCTCCCTCCTCGAGCTCAATAACATGTTCCATCCCTCTGTCAAGAGGAACCCCATGAGGAATATCGCTAAATACTTTAGAGTGTCTATCAAGTATCTTCTGGACATCTGGTGGATGACTCTTTTCTTGTAGCTCTGGTGAAGTTGGCATAATGTGGCACTCTGCTGCCCACTCTATGTCATCATGACGAAAAAGTATCTACATCCTCCTCATGGACACTACTCTGCAACCTCCATCTGAAAGTCCTCTAAGTACCACAGTTCTGCCCTCATGCTGGAATCTCATCTCCAATTTCGCTAGGTTGAGTGTGAACTCAACTAGTGAAGCCATCCATGTCATGCCGAGGATGACATCATAATCTCCCATGTCCACAACATAGAACTCATCCTCCAACTCATAGCCATCTCCAAACCTGATGCAAAGATTAGATATCTTCTGAGTGCATAATAATTTATCACCGTTAGCCACCATGACTCTAAACCCATCATGCTCCTTTGTCTATAACCCTCTCCTGGCTACCAATTGTGCATCTATGAAGTTATGTGTAGCCCCAGTGTTAATAAGAGATATCACTTTCTGCCCCTGGATAGTACCCCTGACCTTAAATGTGATTGCCTTTTGGGCCCCTATCAAGCGTGCCAACGATCTACCATCCTTAGGAATGTTGCTCTCCTCTATAGTGTTACCCTCATCTGAATCGGAGTGTTGATCCTCCCCTTCTGACTCTGACTCTTCTGCTGAAAAATACTCCATTTGATTTGCCTTAGCCTTGAGAGAACATTTATGAGATAAGTCCCAAGGCTCTCTACAATGGAAGCACAGCTTCTTCTTTCGAAGTTCATTCAAGGTTTCATTGTCTAGTCCTTTTGATCCTTCTTTGGGTTTGCTATACTCTTTCTGAAATGATTTTTTGTCTTTGTCCTTGCGGTAGGAAGAATTTGTTGAATGGTTTTTTCCTTTGTATACTGAAGGGGCTAAATCTCGTTCCTTTTTAGTTGCTTCAGCTAACGTGAGTGGATCATGTCCCTTCACCCAACCTCGTAATGGATCAGCAAGACCATCATAAAATAACACCACCAATCTCCTAGGAGAGATATCAGTAACAAGTACAGACAAGCGTTGAAACTCGACAATGTAAGCATCCACAGAATTTGATTGTTTTAACTATGCTAGTTCCTTGAAATGTAACTCGGGATCCTTAGTGTCAAATCTCCCAATCAATGTTTTGGTGAATTCCTCATAGGATGTAATCTGATTATGCCCCAAAGTCACCATGCCATGATGCCACCATTCATGTGCAACGCCATCCAAGTGCATAGCCGCATACTTGATAGCCTCCTCCTTAGGCATAGGATTTAGCTGCAAGTATGTATCTACCTTGTGCACCCAAGCTCGTGCAGTCATCTTCCCTGAAGCGTCATAATAAGGTAAAGAAAGTTTTCCAACTTTCTTCCTCAGCTCAAAGTTTTGATTCTTCCCTCCTGCTTTAGGCATGCATCTCATCCTCAAGTCCATATAATCTCTAAGAGAAATATCCGCCTAAAACTCTGGTCCACTAGCCTCCTAGTCCCTCCTGAACTGATCCTGTAACTCGGTAATCTGCGATTCATTTATTGGTTGAACTGGATCTCTGGGTGGGAAATTGGGTAGAAGAGGTCTCGAGCTCGCAGTCTGTGTTGGGCGTGTAATGTGTCTAAAGTTATCAGCCTCATTCCCATTGTTGCCGTGTCCATTATTACCATTAATGTTATTCTCAGGACCATTGTTGTTGCCTTGGCCTCCATGGTTATTGTTTCCCCCGTTGTTATTGTTTCCCTCATTGTTGTTGTTTCTGTTGTTGGCATCACCTAGATTAATATTGACACCCATCTGTCTAGCCATGAGCTACAACATCATGTCCATTCGCCTATTCTGCTCCTGCTGCATACGCTACCCCTGATCTAATGTATCCAGTAACTGTCGAAACAGTACCTCCCCCTGATCTGGACCAGCATTTATGCCTCTGCCTAATCCTGTATTCCTGTCATCTCGATCACCCATATTATTGTCCTGATCAAAGAATATCTCCTCTGTGTCTGTATGGTTGGGTTCAATGTCCACCTACACGGATGTACTAGACTGTTTGCTTTGCAAGTCTGAAATCCTATTTTTTCTTGCTCTGGTATCGCGAAAATTATAAGACCCCTGTCGCATGCTCAAAGATAAATGCTTAGCCTGTATTAATTTTATTTCTGATTTTAGTCTTTTGACATTTCGTCAAACACTTTTTCCCTCTATCCAGCTGTTCCGAATTCCCTATAAGACCTCCACAGGATGGCAGGACTTATAGCTCTGATACCACTGTAATGGGCACCACTGGATGTCCCAAAAAACTAAACCAAATTGCTGAAAGGAATTATGTCAAACAGTTTGCATTCAACTTCTTATTTCTCTGTTTAATGTTTTAAACCCCTTATAACTTTGGAAATGAAACGTTTATTGTTTGTTGTGTTTTGTGCATGGAATTGGTACCATACAACATAAACAAGAAAGAAAATACAATGATATGCAAAGTGGAAATGAACTGCTGCTAATAAAATGTTATTTTCAGAATTCATAAAACCAAATACATGGTAGATTTATCAACTCACTAATTACTTCAGCAGTATTGACATAATACTCCAGCCCATGCTTACGAACTTGCTGCTACAATACTTTGTCCTTCAATCAGTCCACTCCCTTCATAATACCATTCCCTCCAAGCGGCATAAGCGTCGAACAAGTAGTGAAGAAGATATAAGCAAAATACCAAATCTGCCTATAGCCAAAAATGCAACTAAACTGCCTGATAATGAAGCCGATAAGAAAGAATTCCAAAGGCCAAACCCCAAGGGAATGACGTCTAAAATGTTACAAGAGAGGATAAACGTCCTCAAATGCCAAGAACAGAGCTGCAACTCACACACCAATTTCTTCTCATATTCAACCTGCCTAATGAAGCCACAAATGCTTCCTTTTATTCTATTTCCAAGGGTCCTCTCAACTCATATGGGCAATGTGGGATAAAAGATGTGTAATATATAAAACATTTATTAAAATACCCCTTATGTCTCCCTTGGGTGCACATCACCATAAAATAAATATTAAAGTAACACTTTAATATTTTACAATTAAATTAGACGTTACTTTAATAAAACTTCAGGCATTAAAATGTATTAGCAATCAGACTCTGAATAATGCGAGTGATAGCTCATCGAAAAGCTCTCACCGAGGAGTATCGAATCCAATCACCAAAATTGACCTGCACTGTGTCCTGCCAACTTACTAAAAATAGTAAGTATGCCTGAAATTGAGTAAATCAACTTCCTTTTGGCTCAAACTGGAAATGACTGGGCCAAAATATTCCAGGATCCCATTAAACCCTTCGTTAGCCCTCGGGACCATGTAGAACAAGGCTAACACACACACACTTGGCTAAAATGGGGACATTACAGAGGTAGAGGAAATGTTGACAATGTGGTGTTGGATACATTGAGATAGATTCCAGCTAGATTAGATGCTATAGAGACAACCCAAAGAAGAGGAGTGCATCTTGATGATGTGAGTGATGATGAAGCAATAACACCAAACCCTAATACAGAGCCTGAAGAAGATCAAGATGAGGCAAGGTTGTTGAGAGTGTTGTCTAGGGAAAATTCAAAGCCTATTGTTGAAGTTGTTCCTTATGATGGAAAATTGGATACCAATGTTGTGTTGGATTGGGTCTCTGAAATGGAGAAGTTATTTGAGTATGAAAATATTCCTGATAATAGGATGGTGAAGATTGTAGTTACAAGGTTAAAAGGACATGTATCACTATGGTGGGAGTATTTGCAAACTGATAGACAAAGGAGAGGAAAGGAGAAGATCGGGACTTGGGAAAAGATGATGAATAAGGTAAAGAATAAGTTTGTTGAGAAAGATGCAAAATTTGAGACAAAGAGACACGAATTTAAATGAGTATACTAAGGAATTCTATAGATTGGACATCAAATCTGGACATGTGGATGACGATGTTGCAAAAATTGCAAGATACATAAATGGATTGAGATCTAGAATTCAACATGAGATAAGTTTTGTGAAATTGGAAAGTGTGGAAGAAGCATATCAATATACCTTGAAAGCTGACGAGATCTTGACAAAGAAGTGCGAACAAAGACAAAGAGGTAGAGATGGCAGATTCCAAAGATGCAGAGGTAAATCTTATGGAGAAGGTGGCAGATATGACAGTTCTGTACAAGATAAGGGAAAAGCTAAATGGAAAAATGATGATAAAGTTAAAACCGAGTGGAAAGGTGGTGATTCCTACCTAGGAGGTACTAGTTCTTACCGAAGAAGAGGTAATTCTTATTCTAGGGTTGGTTTTCATGGTAATTATTTCAGATGTGGTAAAGAAGGACATAGATCTTTTGAGTGTAGATCTTCTGAAAGTGGGCAAGTTAACCAAAATATTGTGGTACAAGGAGACATTGAAAGTTCATCGAGTGGACCTGAGGCTAGAGAAAATCTGATGGTGAGAAGAACTTTATGTAATAAGGGAAGTGATGAGGAACCTATCCTAAGAAGAAGTCTTTTCAAGACCAGATGTAAAATGGTTGAAAATTATTGTAAAGTAATCATTGATAGTGGAAGTTCTACAAATTTAACATCAAAAGAATTGGTTACAAAGTTGCAATTGCAGAGGTTGGAGCATCATAAACCCTATCATGTTTCATGGATCAAAGATGAGCATAACATATTGGTAAGTGAACAATGTATTGTGAAGTTCAAGATTGGACATTACATTGATGAATTTTGTGTGATATTATGCCTATGGATTATTGTCATATTTTCTTTGGAAGACCTTGGCAATATGATAGATATGCTATACATGATGGAAGATTAAATCAATATACTCTTTGGGTGAATGGAAAAAAGCAAATATTGTTGCCTTTGATTGAAAGTCCAGATGAGGTTAAGTGTACTACTATGAGGATTTGCATGGTTAATGGAAAGAAATTTGAAAAGGAAATGAAGAAGAATCAAATCTATTTTGCTAGAATCCTTAGGAGACCGACTTGTGCCAGTACTAGGCAAGTATTAGAAAATAGTGCCAATCAGTAGTGATAGCAGATACTGGCAGTATTGATTGAGTGCCACTAGAAATTATAGACTTGTTGAAAGAGTATAAAGATATTATTGTAGAGGACATACCTAATGGTTTACCACCAGTAAGAAGTATAAGTCATTGTATGGATCTGATTCCTGGAACTAAGGTATTGCGAACAATAAGAAAGAAGGAAAATATGCAGGATATCAATGCAACCCAGGATGCTCCTGCATCAAACAACCAGGGTTGAAATAAATGATTCTCTTGAATCATTGAGATGTCACAACTTGAGATAAATCCAACTCAGATTGAGAAATCCATGAAGCATCTTACCCAAAACCTTTTACAAAGAAGTAGAAAGATAAAAACTAAGAAACCCAAAATAATCGTGCATTAGCACCAAGAGCAGAACAAGCTAAAACAAGTAACTAAAGACAACAAGCTGGAAAAGACAACAAAAAGAAAGCTAAAAGACAACACAAAACTAGCTATAGAGTCTTTAGTAGATATGTTTCTTGGTCTACAAGGATATTCATATTTTTTCCAGAGCCCTTCAGATCATCCATTTATTTGGCTTCTACACCCTTTGTCTTTTTTTGAGTTGGCCCTGGTGTGCTTGCTAGGTCCTTGATCATCTTTCACTTCCTTGGAACCTTGACCTTTCCCTTGTTCAAATTTGTTCAGAAGAGTGTTAACGTTGTTAGCCACTGTCTTCATAATAAAGCAATTCTGATCCACTAGTTTCTTAACATTTTCTCCATATTAACCACTCAATTATCCAGACCATCCAACTTTTTTTTGGAATTTTTTTATCAGTTGATCTAGTGCTCTATTTTTGGCTTTGAGGGGTGGAACACATTTCATTAAATTTTTAACCTCTTTAGCATTACCAAGCACCTCAGAGAGTTTATAAATATGTTGTCCCAAAGTTTTCTTCCCTCTAGTAGTTTTGTTGTGCTGGTCAAATTCTCTAACAATGTCCTGCATCTGTTGCTGCAAACTACTAGTCCCCTTCTTCATTAGCCTCAAATTTCCAAAAATCCCTTTCAAAAACCCTTGGTCATAATTTCCCTTGGTATGGGTAAGGTCATCCTCATCCCCACCAAGATTGTCTCTTTCATATTCAATCTCCTCTTGTCCTTTAGCATCCATCTTCCCATGATGAAGTGCATATTTTCCTTTTCACTCCATCCTCTTAATTAGATATTCATCATCAAAAGGTATGCTTGGGGCCCTATCCATATTCCTCCCATTTTTTTTAGAGACCTTACCAACATTACCACTTTTCATGTTCCCCTCTTCCAACTCCTCTTCAAAATTTGTTTCCACATCAGAATTAGTCTCCTTAATCTTTCTTTTCTTCCCCGACGAGCTACTTGGCTCTAGTTTTTTCCTCTTCTTAACCTCAATCTCCTCAATCTCATCCTCCATGTCTTCATCAAAGCCCTCATCTAGTTCACTCCCCTCTATCTCACATTCCATAGTTTTCTTACTAAAACGGGGTCTATCCACTTTTTTGATTTAAGGAGGTTCATAACTAGCACCATTAAACCCTTGTGACAAGCATGGTCACCCTCAAGATCGTTCTAAATAGGTAAAATTGTAGTAACCAATGACTTCTTGATGTAAAAGGGAAGATTAAGCCTAACCCTATGCCTAAAATGGTTCACTGGCATAAAGTGGTACCCATATATCTTAGTGAAGTGGCCATCCCATCCAAAGTTAAGTATTCAATAACAACAAACATGACAAACCTCTAAGTGCGAGATATAGAACCAAGGCTAAAATAAGAATTACCAATTTTAACTAGTCTATTATATTCCTTTACCATATTCTCAAATTCCTCCATAGCTCGATCTAAAAGCTTCCTGTCTCTGTGAAAGTTGATCCCCTCTATGTCAAGGCCCGTAGATCCTATTTTTTGTTGTGTTAACTCTCACAAGTGGTTTGAATAGTTGGGTGTGCCTTTGGCCCTGGTTATCTCATCCCTCTCTACATTAGATATATCTAAAAATCGTAAGAGAGATAATGTGTGTTGAATATGCATGTTGTCAACAATGGTAGAAAGTAAGTGAATGCAAAACTAGGTCAAAAGGGAACATAAAGGAGTTTGTGAGGTTGTAGCTAAGATCAATAAAAGGATTATTTGGATTGTGTAATGCATGATCATATAATGGTCATGAACAATCCTAGGCCTAGTTATTATTTATGATCATAGTCAGAAACTGTACTATTCATTGCTTGTCCATTCATGACTATTTATATTCTTAATCACCTTGGAAAAATCCCAACTATTTCTCATCAAATCCCTCCTAGCTTTATAAATCAAAACCCCACAAACCATTAAAAAAACCATAATTGAGGTCAGTGAATATTCTAAATTGATACATGAATTCCATGAGAATGGGTGTGTTGTACAGTTGGACCAAGGGGTTGTGTTTGTGTTGCAACTTAGTGTTGATGGGAAGCCATCCTGAAAATATTGGTGCCATAAATTGTGTTGCTCAAATGCGACAAGAGTTACAATGTTCTTAGGCTGTAATTGGTGGTGTTTTTGCACAAATTTCTAGTGGTTTCAAAAAGTTTGATTTTCAAATAAAATTAGGTTTTAGGCTAGGCAATTTCATTTTCAAATCATAGAAATCAAGTTTCAAACAATTTTACTTTCAAATCACATAAATCAGGTTTCAAGTAATTTCATTTTAAAATCACATAAACTTGAAGTAATGCATGTCCTTACCTAGGTAATGTCGATGATATATGAGCTTGCAATGTTGAGTGACTCACATGGGAATTTTGCACTGAAACATCACGTTGGCCAAATCGTGCCTTTCACACATAGTCAATTGTGAAAATAATTTTTTCTTTATCCTTTTAAAAAAAATATTTGTGTGTGATCATCAAAATTCCAATGACCTCAAAATAGGTAGTCAAAATTTTGATGATTTTTGAGGAGCAAGTGAAAAAAGCACTAATTTCACAAAATGTGCCCCCTCCATCAAAAATTTACGTAAAAAATTAGGGCCAATTGTAGTAGTTGGTAAACAACATGACAGATCCCCATTTTCTTCCAAAGGAAAATATGACAAAATTAACAAGAGGGTCACTTTTCCCATTAAAACTAATCCCAAGCCTAGAAATAAAGTTTAAATGAAAATTAACTCTAATGTTGAGATAACTGACAAGACCAGTAACCCTAGGAGGTCTCTACTTGCATCAAGGGAAAACCTACAAAATATTGTGAAGGAGATCTCACACCTTGATGATGGGGAGTATAGAGACATTGGTGGGGATGATGCATTTAATACTACCTCAAATAGTAACTCAACTCATTTGCCAACCAATATCAATTGTAAACATGAGGAGGCCACCCATGTTAAGCAGTTCCTATGACTAATAAGAAAGTTAAGGACTTACTTTAAGATGACAATACCAATGTTGGATCCAAGGAGGTTGATGTCTTGAAGAATAGATTAGCAGAGGTGGAGAATAAGATCATAAAGGTAGATGAGAAGTTGGTAGGGGTTGATGTGAAGCTGTAAGATGTCTATCATTTTGCATTGAAGGTGGTGCATAACTCGATTAGAACAAAAAGCATGACAAAGGATGACTATGACAATGACACCAAAGATGTTGGAGAATGAAAAGACCTCTCCAAATTCTTTACAAAATATTGGGCATACATGATACAATTAACTAAAGAGGAAAAAGGAAAAGGGTGTGACCTTTCTTTCAAATTATGCATTTTGGCTAGTTTTGACATTCTTGGCTCTATGCTTGGTTATTTATGTTTTACTAGTTTTATCAGGACTTATACTCTCTTTAATGGTGGTACGACCCTAATGTTAGAGTAATAAGATATTTAAATAATTTTGATTTAAGTACTAAGTCACTTATTATCTCTAGTTTACTTAAGCTAAACTTTAGACATATAATATTAATTCTTTTATTAATTATTATCATGCAACCTAGGTTTTACCCTGTTAGCGTTTTGATCTCTTTTTATAAGGATCGATGTCTTTGTAATTTATTCTTTCACTTTTGATATAGCAATTTCTCTTTTTGATCATCAAGAATGTCTCATCTATGGATGTGGGAAATCCAACCTCCATAGCTTTTGCTTCTCTCTTTCTATGACAAGTGTTTGCATGCAGGTGATTCTTGGGATCTATGGGGTTGATCTTTCATCAACTCCAACACCAAAGAGTTATATGTTTAAAAAATATTTTAATGTTGTGATGAACACTATGAACTATGATAACATTTTGATTGATACTTTTATTACGAGCATGTTTCCACAATCCATGGTAGTATTTTTTTGCTTTTTGATTTAGATTGTATATTCCTTTTGAGCCAATATTTTGGGTCAAACTCTATCAACTTACATACTTTTGATCTCCTTTCTTCTCTCTTTCCCTAATGATCTCTCATAGAGTGTGATCCAAAATATTGGCTCAAAAGGAATGCACAATCTAAATTTAAAAGCAAAGAAAAATGATACTTTAATGGTTAGTATTACTATTTTGGTTATTATGCATTACACCAATTATAGTTTAGTTTCTCTTCCTTTGATCTTCCTATTGGCATTTGATAATGATGAGATGATGCTTTCTTATGTTTACTCTTGTGTAATTACTATGTTAATCATACTCTACTTTTGAGTTTATCCTTGTGGTCACAATGAAACTATGTTGGTAGTCTATTTTTATTGTTTCTCACCTTTATGGTTGGTTTTATAGGGTTAGCACCCTTGTTTTGTTGCATCACATATAAAAATAATAATTCATATATCAAGAAGTTGAGGTGCAATTTTTTATACACATTATAGTAGATAAATCCCATATATTTTAAAATAATTGTGCCTCTTAGATCAATTTCATAATGTGTGTGATCAAATATAAAATGCTTTGATATAAACCATAATATCATCTAAGACAAGATATTTTAAGATAATCATTAAGCTAAAGATACACATTTTTAGAATATGGTAAAATAACTTAACATATCAATAACATCATTCTTCCATGATTGATGAATTTATTAGAGCACCTTATCCATTAAAATTAATCTTTGTGTGTACTATTATTATTAATCCAAACTATTTAATCTATATTTTACTTTACTTGTTATTTTTAATTTTTAGTGGGTCCATTGTTAGATAGTGTTGTGTCAAACCATTTGCTTGCATAGATTTATGTTGAGTGGTTTAAGTCACAATGTCCACAGCAAATACAATTCTATGTCAAATCAACATGTCATTACTAAGTCATAAACCCATGTCAACTTGTAGTGCCTCTCGTGGTTGCAGTTTATACCTTGTTATATTTTGATCTGAGAGATACTTGTTACTCATGTTATTTTTACATTTGAGATGACCTTATGGTTAGATGTTATACTTTGATTTACAATATCATAGATGATAGATTATTATGTTGTTTAGTTGATCATATATACATGATTATGTCCTTTGAGATTATAGTATGTTTTGTGATGATATCTAGTTATCTAGTATTCAGACATATCCTCTAATTACATTTATGTGTTGGATTTAATGCTATGGTTATTTACTTCATTCTTGCTTTGTGATGCTTTATGCAAAAGTGAGTGATATAAATGGATTACTCCAATATAATTAAATAAATGGTTCAATTAGGTTATTTAATGCATTTATTGCTTTTACTATGTTATTATATGCAATTGCACTTGATCTTGTGTTGTAGTGTGTAGGAATTATATCCTTGGCAGTGGCACATGGAGTTAGTGATTCCCAATATCGTCCTTGTATGGTTAACGTATCTTATTTAATTGTTTAAATTAAAACTTCTAGTGGTTTATTAAATATGGACTTGTTTGCATTATGTGATTAGACCTGTGAGCGTGTCTATGCATTTAGAGGTTCGCATTATCGTGAAAGTTATTAAGAAATTCTATGATTTTGGTTTAAGGGATTTCTGGGCTTTATTTTATTTAATTTTAATTTCTAACAACTTTGTCATAGATGAATTCCAATTACTTGGAATAGCCTATTTTTGTTTGGGTCGATTTAAGGTTTAACTAGATTACTCGGTTATTTAACCTAATCCATTGTTCACTCGAAAAATGAATAAGTATCCAAAAAGGAATTTCATTTTTTCACTTCTCACTTTTTGAATTAAGAAAATTGAGAGCTTTTCCCAAATCATCTTTTATAGGATTGTGTTTTTGTTTGTTGTAGGAGCTACAGGCATGGGCTCTTCGCGAGATCAGTCTCATTGGATCCAGCTCGAGGAGACCTTCGATTGTAGTGACTTTTGGTAACTTTTGTAGGATATTTATTTTATTATGTTGATTCCCATTTATGCCCTTTTGGCCGTCAAGGAAGGCTCTCCCATTTTGTTGTTTCAGCTCCATTTCTACTTCCATTTCTAGTAGTTGTATGTTAGGAGGTTGAGAACTAGTGTTCCCCTCCATTTTTTATTGTTGGTTCTACCTAATTGGTCAGGTATGAACATTTCCATGATTTTTGGGATGGGGGTTTGGGGTTTCACACCATTATGTTGGTTGTTTTAGCATATGATGTTCAAACCTAATTTTTATTATATTTTTATGGCTTATTCATTCTTGGGGTGAATGGGTTTTATTTTCATTAATTTTTGTCAATGTTGGGTTTTTTGAGGTTTTCACCTCGATTTGCATATCACTCAATTTTCTTGGGTTTTCTTGGCACGATGTTGGTCATTGACTTGGATTATCCATAGGATGCCAATCCAACCACTATTGTATTGGGATGAGTGTTGCATCCGTACTCCCAAGCTTGTATTTGATTGAGTTTTATTTTGCTTGTGTTCTCATCTAACCCTTATTTTATGATCTTTGTATTGTTGGTGTGCCATACACAAGCACGTGTGCATGCATTTGTCGGGTGCTTGCAAGGCTCAAACTCCCTATTGTATTCAATGTAGTTATGTTCATTGGGGTTAGGTTGGGAATATGCATGCTTATGGGCATTCATCATGTGATGAGCATGGGTATGTAGGGTAGCATGGTGGGGCTTCTCTCACAACCTTGGTGACTATTTCCTAGAGGGTTGGCACGAAGAAGTTCTAACAAACAATAACTATATAAATTATTGGGTAATAAATTTAAGATAATAAAATGTAAAGTGAGCACCCGGTTAAGTCTAAGGACACAATGCATGCACCTCCCTAGGGAGTTGATATTGCACTATACTAGTTTGGGCTACTCGATGCCAAGATACTTACCCTCCAATGAACCCCTACATAGTTGACCCATAAAGTGTCTAACCAAGATCTATTCCACTTGCATTGTCTCATGACCTTGGTTGCAATCCTCTTTACTATTTGGCATGAGTGTTAGCCATGGATGTTTGCTTTATGTGTGTTTGTGGTTGGATCATTATCTCCATCAGCACGGTGGGAGTGAACCTATGGGTTCCACGTGGTTGGAAGGCATAGCTACCTTCACCATGGTTGGGGACTGGTGTACAAAGATAGTCTAATTCGATTACAGTTGATGCTTGATGTGTCACTTGGTATATTTGATTTTTCGGAGTATGTTTCCTTGTGATTTATGCTTTAATTGGAATGCTTGGATATCATGTTCAAATGATGTTATTTTTTTTCATGCATTCCTATATTATGATGTTTAGCATATGGTTAGATGATGTGATTCTTGTAGTTGGAGTATCTCTTGCTTTATTATATTAGCATGTTAGACCTTCCTATTCTTATGATGTTATTACATTGTAGTAATGACGCACTCATAAGATAACTCTGACTATCAAGTTGGCAATGTGGGATGTTACGCATGGGGGATGGCTAGTGCCTTTGAGGTCTCATGATGTTATTATGGTCGGGAGGAACCATACAAGAGTTTAGTTGTTTATGTACATTGTGATGTTTTTTTCACATGCTTTTCATTTACTATTATTGTTTAGACAGTTAGCTATGTTTCTGTCATGATATTCTTGAGTTTGAGTGTCCAAGCCTCAATTTGTGAATCTGGTACTCCCCAATGTGGAAGTTCTAACCCTATTTCTTCCTTCTAAATGTTCATCAGGATGTTCTTGCATGCCTGGGCAACAATGCTTCAACATTGGACAATACTAGAAAGTATCACATGCCCAAAGGAGATCTATCATACAATACTAGAAAGTATCACATGCCCTTTGGAGTTTTGTTGTAAGATACTGGAAGATTATCACATGATCATCATCAACTCTATTTCCCAAACCTTGAAAGATTTCACAACAATGGGATAAATTATGTCGTACAATACTAGTGAAGTATCGCATGGTTGTTTGGAAATATTGCATGGGTTTATGAGAAAACCTGCTCAGGTGACCAACGGACACTTTTCAACTTGACCAAAAGGTTTTGAGAGGTGATTTGGATACCCTCTACAAAGTTCTTGAACCCTAGTATTGGACCTTTTGAATTTAGGATGTTTCATATTCGAACATGTGTTTTATGAATTTCATGGCTTTGTCATTTTTGGTTAGTAGTGGCGCTTGGAGATTTGTTGGTGTTTGAATTTTTGTTTAGTCCTCTGTTGTGATCTTTTTTATCCTTGTATGCTTATTTTTTAACAAGGATGAATAAAAGCTAGGATTTCTTTTTTTAAACAAGTATGTTGATCCATACTTGTTTTAAAAAAAAAAAATCTTGGCTTTTTTCATCCTTATTCTATGGATCTTTGAGCGGGGCATTATATCTGGTATCAGTGCCAAGTTGCAACATTGGGATCTATGTGTTATGCTTCCACTATGTTATTGTTTTCGGTGCATAAATTATTATCTTATGTTTTCTTATTTTTATATTTTTTGTGGTTCATTCTTATGAATCTTATGATTTTTATGTATGACTCTGACCCTTATCTTGTTGCTCCCTTAGTGATGCCTCCTGCATGTATACCTTGTGGTGGGGGTAACAAACAACATAATGTCAATGAAGAAGAACATCATGAGGAGGAACATCGGGATGGTGGGGAAGAACAGGGTAACAATGATCAAGGTGGCATTGGGCCATTGATGCCTTTTCTACAAGAGATTATTGCTCGATCAGGACCTCATGTAGAGGAACACCAACATGACTATGGTGAGGAAGAGGGATATCACCATGGAGATTCCCATATCTCAAATCATAGGGAGGAGGAGGAATAGGAGTGTGAGCATTCTCATTCACCACTTGGTGGCAGAGGGAACCATCAGAGAGGTCAAGACCATGATGGTGAGGATTCCATCCACATGGACATGATGAAATGCCTCCAATAGTCTAAATTTCCATATCATGATAGTAAGAGAGGTGGGCTCAGGGCTGAGACTTGGTTACTAGACATGGAACATTGCTTTTCCATGTTTTCATATGCAACCAACTTGAGAGCCTATTGTATCATCATGCAGTTGAGAGACCATGCATCCATCTAGTGGAAAATTAAGGGACAAAAGCTCCAAATCAATACAACGGATCTCACCTGGGAGATCTTTGAGGAGAGATTTAGAGAAAGGTTCCTATCCCCTCAGTTCAGGGAGGCTCATGTTGATGAGTTCCATGAGATTAAACAAGGGAACATGTGAGTGGATTAGTACGAGATTAGATTCTTTGAGCTTAGGTACTACTCATGCTATAACTATGATGAGATACTCCTAACTCAACATTTTATCCAATGTCTTAAAGACTCTATCATTGGAGATGTTCAGATGCATCAACCTAGGACACTTGCTTTTGCTACTGAGAAAGAAAGTATTATGGAGAGAAATGTGGCTAGGGGGTTTGGTGTAAAATTAAGCTCTTAGGACCATAGCACACAAACTTCAAGGCAAGATGCACAGGTTCCTTAGTCCTCAGGAAAGGACCAAATCCAGTCAACACCCTCTCATGGTGGTAATCATCATAGAAATCAACAACAAGTGTATTGGACTATGGGTGGAAAAAATTTAGAGGCCTTAGGGAAGAAAGGGAATGACTAGAGTCATGCCCTGAAGTCTCTATAGAATCACCCCACTTAGAGTACTCAACAGAACTCTAGCAAGGGAAGTGCACCATATTCTAGTGTTGCTCAAGGTGGGCATGGATCTAGATACAACTTTGTAGGAAAATGTTATTCTTGTGTCCAGCTTGGCCATAAATCAACAAAATATCCTATTAAGACATCTTCAGGACCTAGTAGAGGTGCAGCTAGATTGAAGCCTATTATGGGAGATGCAAGTAGAAACTATCAAGTCTTTGCGGTGGTTGATAACTGTCAAGCTGGGCACCAAGGTACTGTAGTTGAGGCTACAAGTACATTACATGGTATTTCATCTTCAACATTATTTGACTTAGGTACTTCATATTCTTTTATTTCACCATCTCTTGTTCAACGATGTGGGCTAGTGGTAGTACGTCAGGTTGATAGGTGGCAAGTTGAGTTAGCCACAGGATCCAAAGTGGCTTTCGACTCCTTGGTTAGTGGATGTGAATTAGATTTGGGTACCTTCACCACCACATTGGATCTACACATCCTACCTCTAGAATTGTTGGACATGGATTGGTTAGCCACCCATTAAGAGAACTTAGATTTTCAGTGTAAGTTGGTGCTTTGTGTTGATGACACAGGTGGGCAGGTGGAGCTTTTAGGGGTCCAAAGGCTAGTCTCACTTAGGATGATCTCATCTAATCAATAGAAGTGGAGTGTGTGAAAGGGATGTCAAATGATTTTAGTCTCTGTCAGTAAGCTTGAGGAGGCTGAGAGTCATGCGATGACACTTGATTATCACCCACTCCTTCGTGAGTATGCAGGCATGTTTCCTAATGAGATACTTGATATGCCACTATAGCATGACATTGATTTTTGGATTGATCTCATACCAGGAGTGGAGCCAATATCACAAGCTCCTTACCACATGACTACTTAGGAGTTGATTGAAGTCAAATTGCAATTGGAGGAATTGTTGGCCAAGGGTCATATTCATCCTAGTATATCGCCGTGGGGTGCACCAATTGTCTTTGTGAAGAAGAATTATGGATCATTGTATTTGTGCATTGACTGCCGATAGTTGAATGAGGTGATGGTGAAGAACCAATACCCTTTGCCAAGGATAGATGACTTGTTCATTTAGATGAAGGGAGCACGAATATTCTCAAAGATCGATCTTAAGTTGGGATACCATCAGTTTCGTATCCATGAGGCTAACATTCATCAAACAACTTTTCGTACGTGTTATGGGTATTATGAGTTTACAGTTGTACCCTTTGGGTTAACCAATGTGTCATTAGTGTTCATGAGTTTGATGAATGGAGTATTTTGTACGTACCTTGATTAGTGTGTCATTGTATTCTTAGATGATATATTGATCTATTCTAAGATTGTAAAGGAACATGAGGTCCATTTATGCCACGTGTTACAGTGCTTGCAATATAATCAGTTGTATGGAAACTTGGGTAAATGTGGATTCTTCTAATCTGAGGTGAAGTATTTGGGGCATATCATTATTGGTGAGGGTATTGTGGTGGATCTAGAGAAAATCTGAGCTATCATAGAATGGCTAGTACCCACTAATATTTTTGAGGTTTTTAGTTTCATTGAATCAGCGGGCTACTACCGTCAATTCATGAAAGACTTTTCTCGTGTGGCGCATCCCATCACTTCTCTTCAATGGAAAGGGAAGAAGTATGTTTGGGCAAAATAGTGTGAGGCAACATTTGATGCTTTTAAGGAGCATTTGGCCAATGCACCAGTCCTTGTAGTGCCTAATCCTGTAAGTGATTTTATGGTTTGCACATATGCTTTGTTGTAAGGTGTGGGTGTGATGTTGATGTAGGATGGTCATGTGATTGCATATGAGTCTAGAAAACTTAAGGACCATGAGCTTAACTACCCCACTCATGATTTAGACCTTATGGTCATGGTGCATGTGCTTGTGTATTGGAGAGATTTCCTTTTGGGACACAGGTTTGAGTTGCATAGTAGTCATAGGAGCTTGCAGTATATCTTTGCTCAGCCAAACTTGAATGCACGACAGTGTCACTAGATGGAGTTGTTGTGAGAGTATGACTTTGATGTTCACTACATTAAAGGGAAAGAAAATATCATCGCAAATGCCTTGAGTAGGAGGCAAGATGAGATATCAGTTTTGTCATTGGGAGCTAATCTATGTACTAGTGTATGGTGATCTTTGTACCTTGATTTTGTCAGAAGCACATTGTGCACCGTATTTTGGACATCCCAGTGTCAAGAAGATGCATGTTGATCTTAAATAGTTGTACTTTTCGAAAGGGATGAGGTGTGATGATGCTAATTTTGTTGCTTGATGTCTCGAGTGCCAGAGAATGAAGGTAGAGCATCAACACCAGGCAAGTCTTTTGCAACCACATACCATTCCAGAGTGAAAATGGGATACCATATCTATTGATTTCATGACAGGGTTGCCTATTCATGGTGACAGTGGACAAATTGTTCAAGGTAGCACATTTTTCACCCATAAGGACATCCTATGCAACTTCTTTTCTAGTACATGTTTTCTTGGAAGACATTGTTCGATTACATGGGATTCCTCATCAGATCATATCATACAAAGATCCTATGTTTACTTCAACATTGTGGATGCCTCTCCAACATGCTTTGGGTGCACAACTCAATTTTAGTTTGGCTTACCACCCGAAGATTGATGGTTAGACAGAGAGAGTGAACCAGGTTCTAGAAGATATGCTTTGCATGTATGTGATGGACATGCAGGTGAAGTGAGAGGATTATTTATACCTCATTGAGTTTTCTTATAACAATGGGTATCATAGTTCTCTTAGCATGTCACCTTTTCAGGCCTTCTATGACAGAGTGTGTCATACCCCTTTAAGTTGGGATCATTTGGAGGACCATGTACTTCTAGGTCCAGAGATGCTTTAGGATATGGAGCAACACGTTGTTCACATTAGAGAGAATTTAGTTACTACTTAGGATAGGCAACAGAACTATGCAGATGCCCATAGGTTGGATTGTCACTTTTCTGTTGGTGATAGGGTATTTTTGAGAGTGCTCTGAAGAAGCCCCATCCATTATGGGAAAGGCTCTAAGTTGGTACCACATTTTGTCAGACTGTTTGAGATCCTTAAGAGGATTGGTCATGTTGCTTATCGACTAGTGTTGTCACCTAGCCTATGGTGCATCCATAATGTTTCTATGTTTCTATTTTGAGGTAGTATATTCTCGATGTGACCCATGTTCTTGATTAGGATGCTTTGCAGGTGGAGGACAGGCAACTTCCTTTGGAGCCCATTCGTATTTTTTAGCATCAAAGACTGACTTTGAGAGGTTGATACATAGAGCAGGTAAGGGTCCAATGGGACTCGAGTGATGAGACCTCTACTACTTGGGAAGATGCTACATGATTGAGAGATTTGTACCCCTATATTTTTGCAAGCTTCTAGGAGTAAGCTTATGTCTAGTGGGGAAGGATGTAGTACCTCTCGTGGTTGCAGTATGTACCTTGTTATATTTTGATCTGAGAGATACTTGTTACTCATGTTATTTTTATATTTGAGATGACCAAATGGTCAGATGTTATACTTTGATTTCTAGTGTTTATGTGTTGGATTTAATGATATGGTTATTTACTTCATTCTTTCTTTGTGATGCTTTATGCGAAAGTGAGTGATGTAAGTGGATTACTTCAATATAATTAAATAAATGGTTCAATTAGGTTATTTAATGCATTTATTGCTTTGGCTATGTTATTATATGAAATTGCACTTGATCGTGTGTTGTAGTGTGTAGGAATTATATCCTTGGCATTGGCACATGGAGTTAGTGATTTAGTTGTTCATATCTAGCCAATGTTGTCCTAGTATGGTTGACGTGTCTTATTTAATTGTTTAAATTAAACCTTCCAGTGATTTATTTAATCTGAACTCATTTGCATTATGTGATTAGACATGTGAGTGTGTTTGTGAATTTAGAGGTTCACATTTGTCATGAAAGTTATTGAGAAATTCTATGATTTTGGTTTAAGGGATTTTCGGGCTTTATTTTATTTAATTTTAGTTTCTAACAAATTTGTCATAGATGAATTTTAATTACTTGGAATAGCCTATTTTTGTTTGGGTTGATTTAAGATTTAACTAGGTTACCTGATTATTTATCCTAATCCATTATTCACTTGAAAAGTGAATAAGTATCCAAAAAGGAATTTCATTCCTCACTGCTCACTTTCTGAATTAAGAAAATTGAGAGCTTTTTCAAAATCCTCTTCTGTAGGATTGTGTTTCTATTCATTATAGGAGCTATGAGCGTGGGATCTTTGCAAGATAGGTCTTCTTGGATCCAGCTTAGGGAGACCTTGGATTGTCGTGACTTTCGACAGCTTTCGTGGGATATTTATTTTATCATGTTGATTCCCATTTTTTCCCTTTTGGCTATTAGGTAAGGCTCTCCTGTTTTGTTGTTCAACTTTGTTTTTGGTATTTGTATGTTAGGAGGTTGAGAACTAGTGTTCCCCTCCATTTCTGATTGTTGGTTCTATTCAGTTGGTCAAGTATGACCATATCTTTGATTTTTGATGGGGGTTTGTGTTTCACATTGTTATGTTGGTCATTTTTGCATATAGTGTTTGAATCTAATTTTTATTGGATTTTTGTGGCTTATTCATCCTTGGGGTGAATTGGGTTTTATTTTTGTTGATTTTCGTCAATGTCAAGTTTTTAATATCTTTACCTTGATTTTTGTGCTACCAAGTTTTATTGGCATGATGTTGGCATGGACTTGGATTATCTGTAGGATGTCAATTTGATCACTATTGTACTTTTTTGTTACATTGGGATGCATGTCACATCTGTACTCCCGAGCTTGTATTCGGTTGAGTGTTATTTTACTTGTGTTCTCATCCAACCCTTGTTTTATGATCTTTGTATTATTGGTGCGTCATACATGAGCACGTGTGCATGCATTTGTCGGGTGCTTGCGAGGCCCGAACTCCTAGTTGTATTTAGTGGAGTTATGTTCATTGGAGTTGGGTTGAGAATATGCATGCCTACAGGCACTTATCATGTGATGAGCATGGGTAGGATAACATGGAGGGGCTTCTCTCACAACCTTGGTGACTATTTCCCAAAGGGTTAGCATGGAGAAGTTATAACAAATGACAACTAAATAAAATACTAGGTAATAAATTTAAGATAATAAAATGTAATGTGAGCACCCGATTAAGTCTAAGGACACAATGTGTGCACGTCCTTGGGGAGCTGATGCTGCACCATACTAGTTTGGGCTACCCGATGCCAAGCTAATTACCCTCCAGCGAGCCCCTACGTAGTTGATCCATAGAGTGTCTTACCAGGACCTATTCCACTTGCGTTGTCTCATGATCTTGGTTGTAGTCCTCTTTATTGTCTGGTGTGAGTATTAGCCATCGACGTTTGCTTTATGTATGTTTGTGGTTGGATCATTATCTCCATCAACATGATGGGAGTGGACCTATGGGTTCCACATGGTCGGGAGGCATAGATACCTTCACCATTGTTGGGGACCGATGTATAGAGACAGTATATTTTTAGTGCAATCGATGCTTGATGTGTCACTTGGTATATCCGGTCATCTAAAATATGTTTCCTTGTGATTTATGCTTTAATTAGAATGCTTGGATATCATGTTTAGATGATGTTAGTTTTTTTGACACATTCCTATATTATGATGTTTAGCATATGGTTAGATGATGTGATTATTTTAGTTGGAGTATCTCTTGCTTTATTGGATTGGCATGTTAGATATTTTTGTTCTTATGATGTTATTACATTGTAGTAGTGATGCCCTTATAAGATAGCTCCAACTATCTAGTTGGTAGTTTGGAATGTTATGTGCGGGGGATGGCTAGGGCCTTTGAGCTCATAATGGTATTATGGTTGGGAGGAATCACACAAGAGTTTAATTATATATGTAAATTTTGATGTTTCTTTTTGCATGCTTTTTATTTACTATTGTGATTTACACAGTTAGTTGTGTTTTTGTCATGCTATTCTTGTGTTCAAGTGTCCAAGCCTTGATTTGTGGATTTGATACTCCCTGGTGTGGAGGTTCTAACTCTATTTCTTCCTTCTGAATGTTCTTACATTCTTGGGTGGTAGTTCTTCAGCATTAGATGATACTAGAAAGTATCGCACACCCAAAAGAGATTTATCTTATGATACTAGAAAGTATTGCACACCCAAAAAAGATCAATCATATGATACTAGAAAGTATCACATGCCCTTTGGAGTTATGTAATATGATGTTGGAAGAGTATCACATGACCATAGTCAACTCTATCACTTGAACCCTAAAAGTATCACCCAACAATGGGAGAAATGTTGTACGATACTAGTGAAGTATTCCATGGCTATTTGGAAATATTGCATGAGTCTGTGAGAAAACTTGCTCAGGCGACCAATGGTCACATTTTGACTTGACTGAAAGGTTTCAAGAGGTGATTTGGATACCCTCTACGGAGTTCATAAACCTTAGTGTTGGACCTTTTAAATCCCAAATGTTTCAGATTTGAATGCATTTTATGACTTATGTAGCTTTGTCACTTTTGGTCAATAGTGGCACTTGGAGATTCGTTGGTGTTTGGATTTTTGTTTAGTCTTCCATTGTGATCTTTGTGATCCTTGAATGTTGATTTTCATGTCCATCCATACTTGTTTTAAAAATAATATATTGGCTTTTATTTATTCTTGTTCCAAGTATCTCTGGGTGGGGCATTACACAACTCATATTCAACACATTTTAAATATCAATTCATATATGACTCATGAGATTGGTTAGATCTAATATTGGAATGATAATATCAAATGAATTGCTCATTGGTTGGAATTTTATAGTCACCACTTGGCCCTATTTTGTTGCTTGGAACACAAACTACCACCTTGGAGCTTCATTGTACCATTATTGAGTTGGTTGCACATATATTCTCTCTCGCTTCACAATTGTGTGTTTCTTAGTTTCACTTGTAGAAACTAATATTTACATAGCTCAAGGAGCTCCAATTAAGGCTCAATCACCTTAGGGTTTTGGATATTTCCTCTTCCAACTTTGATCCCTAATACCAATGGGCATTTCACTAATTGTATCCTTTCTCAACAATGTGAACCATACCTTGCAAAACTAAAGTACATTTCACTTTGATTATAGTTTTAGTACTCAACAGAAAATGAATCAACACTGATGTCAATCTTTCTTGTCCAAATTATTTTGACTTGGGAACTCCATTGATCTCTCATCTTTCTTTGATATTATATGATAAATTGTTTTTAGATTCAAATTAGAAATACTCTTTAATTTTGAATTACTAAATCTCTTTTCCTAACTAAAGATTTTTAATTTGTTGCAAAAAATTTATAAATGCTCATATGCCTTATCTTCTTTCTTAAACCTTCTGAAAAACTAAAAGGATTGTATTATATTATTTTTTTCACATCTTTAAAAACCTTACATGAAAGACTATTTTTCCCTTAAAGGTCCATTTGATTCATGGAATTGTAGAAATCAAGATTTTTACAAATATCAATTTAGCCATAACAACATTTTGCAAATATTTATTACTATTTTTGGAATTTTAATTGAACCATTTGTTTCACTTGGAAGGTGAGTGTGAAGATATATTTTTATGCATTTGGTTCCTCAAATCGGAATTGGAATTAGAACACAAAATCATGCAATGGTTTGAAAATAGAATAAAAAATCAAATTTGTAACATCCTTCAGATGCAATGGCTTCAATGTAGAATCTAATCTCTAACATCATTCACATTAAATAGTTTAAATTTAGAATCAAATAATATATCTCTCACAAATTCACATCTTTCTCATTTTTAACTTTTTTTTCCCTCATGATTCCTCTACTTCATTCCTTATAATGTGCTTTGAGCAATTTCTAATCCAGTGGGCTCAAATTTGGAATCAAAGACATAAGTACAATGAAAATAACAATTTCAATTGAGTGATAAACTAGAAACTCATGTAGCATCCATTTGGGGTTTGTTGTAGCTAACGATGATAATCATTAGCACCATGGTGGAGCACAAGGTCACACATTAGCAGATTATGAAATCACATTGAAAATAAATGATTAAATTTGATAAACTTATGAAAGGATATGAGACATTCTCCCTTGCCCTACTCTTATAACTCTCAAAACCCTTAGAAATTTTATTTAGGTTTTGTTTGCAATCAGGTATCCAACCAAGATCACAAAAATTATAAAAGATATGTGATTTGTAGAACAAACCAAAACAAACTTATAAAAAATTTAAGAACATTGCCAATCAAAATTGATACTCATAAGTAGGAGATACTTATAAGTTGAATCGTGATAGCAATATCACAAAATTGATACTCTCGTGAAATCTACAGAGAGAAATAAATCATGTAATATTAGTCATCCTTTCTAAACCTTAATAAATTAAGATCTTGTAGGGCATACCTACAATTTTTGCTCCAACATAGATCTAGGCAAACAATGTTGTAGTACAACACATTCAAAGCTTGGAGTTGCAAGCAAACTCCAAAAAATAGTCCAATCTAATTTTTTTACACTCCTCAAAAAGTGTAACCAGGTTTTGATTTTCAATTCCTAGTTGCTAGTGGGAAGTCTGATAACATGGTTTTGAGGTAAAATTAGAAGTTTGGTATTCTAATTCCATTTTGCGATTTTGAAACAAATGAAAAAAAAATCAAATCTAAATTATGTAAAAGCCAATTGTCATCATCTTCCATGAAACAAACCCTTAGGGCCCATTTGGTTTGTGAAATTAGCAAAATTGGGTTTTGATTTAAAACCAAATTTTGTCATAATCAGGTTTTGTATTTAGAAATCGGGTTTTGGAAAAAATAGTTTGTTCTGTTTGGTTCACCTAAAAGATGAGTGGAAAAATATATCTTTTGCTTTTGGTTCATAAAATTAGAAATTACAACCAAGGATAAATATGTGATTCCAAAGTGGTCGAAGCCACAGGTATATTAGCTACCAAATTATTGTAACTAGTGTTGACATTATGGTCAAGTTTATTTATTAGTGACTCATACTTAGTCAAATGGTCAGCAACTACTGAGCTTATCTTGTAGTTTATAGTGTTAAGCGAGTAATTCAGGTTCTATCGAGTTCTATAGTTGCTACCGAGTTCCAGAATTAGTATTTAGTTTGCACTAACTAGTACCTATCGAGTTGTTGAATATCAGTGCAAACTGAGCTTCATAGCGTTTACTGAGTTGAACAGTGCAAACTGTAGTCTCCAGTGTTTACTAAGTTCACAAAATCAGTGATGGGAATCAAGTGTTGACTGAGCTAGGAAGTGTCAACCAAGTGATTCAATTTATTCCAAGCTTGTAGTGTTAGTGTTGACCGAGTCTTGCAACATCAACCAAATGATTCGATTTATATGTTGAGTTTCACAGTATTCACCAAGTCACCAGTGTTAACCGAGTTCAGACTACTTGGAAATGATTAGTATGAACTAAACTTCTATGTCTATCGAAAGCCTGATAATGTCAAGTGTTGACAACGGTTGTTGAGTATCAGAACCTCATCGAGTTTATCTTCAAAACCCCAATACCAATAGTTGAGCTGACTTTATGTATTTTGGTGAAACTTGTATTATAGCCAACCTTGATAAATTATTATTTGGACTGGTATATATGTAATGTATTGTATCACATCCAAATAAGAATAGAGATAAGAAATATGATGTGAATATAATAAGAGCAGAAGTGAAAAAATAAGAAGGCTACAAGCAATATAAGGAGCAACAAAGATTTATCTATCACAACAAGGTGATCATTACACATCAAAGGAATCTCAACCAAAAAATTAGAGTTGCAAATCATAGATTAGCCACTGGTTCATCCTAACAGGTGGAACAGTTAAATCCTTTCATAAGGTAGACTTAATAATCTTTTGCAAATCTCTTTACTGAGTGCATACTTCATTGTATGTTTTGTAAATCCTTTAGCAAGGTGGACCTAGCAATCCTTATTGCTCCTAACAGGGTAGATCATTAGAAGTGATCAATTGTAAGCCTTAACCGACCAATTTATACTGCAATACTAAAGCTTGTGGGTATCATCCCCACCCCAGTTTTACTTTCCAGTTGGAAGGTTTCTGGATCACCATATCTTGTGTCAAAGTGTTATGAATGTTTTAATGCTTTCAATTTTCATGCATGCAATTAGATCAATGTATATATGAAGGATTAATTAGTGAATTAAGAATAAGTTTTAATGGTTCTTGATTCACCCCTCCCCTCTTAGTAACCTAGCCCATCCTATATTTCCAACAATTGGTATCAGAGCTTAATGGTTCTTAGAGAAAAAGTTTAACTTGAGCAAAGATCAGAGATGATGGAGGTATTCAAGCTAGATAAAGCTATTGACAATGAAAAATGGATTTGGAATTAGCTAATGGGCAACTTAAGAAAGCAAAGGACCAACTCTCTCAATCTTTGAAAAGAAGAAAAGATCTTGCAGTACAAATAAATGACAAATTCTACACTAGAGAAAGAATTGAATATATCTATCTAGAAAATAAATTCAGATGAAGTTAATGATGCAATCAGAGACCTATTAGAAAAAAATTGTAACATTCAAGAAGAAGTTAGAAAATTGAAAAGATAATAAGAAATTTAGTCAGTAAGATTGTGTGAAGTCATGGAAGAAAAAGACAAAGCTAGAGAAGAGATAGAAGGAAAGAACAATGAAATTCAACATCTATTCCTTCAACAAGCAGATTTCATTTATCAACTTACTAATGAAAATGAAGAAATCATGAATCTAAGATCAGAAAATGAAAGATTGCAAAATGATCTAAACAATGAAAGAAAAACCAATGAGAGGATGATGAAATCTCAAGCAGACATGAATCAGTTGAATGAGAAAAGTCAATACAGATAGAAAGGCAAAGCAGGAATAAGATACATAGAAGAAGGTGAATCATCCAAGTAAGGAGCTCAAAAGAATCAAAGGCCTACTTGTAATCACTATGTTAAATTAGGTTATACATCAAACAAGTGTTGGAGTAATGGTAAAGCGAAATTCAATGGAAAGTGTTACAATTGCAATAAGCATGGTCATAGAGCTAATGAATGCAAAGAGAAACCTAAATTTGAAGGAAAATGTCACAAATGCAAGAAACATGGGCATAAATCTTTTGAATGCAAAACCAAGATATTGAACCCAGCAAAATAGATTGTAAAAGCTATATTTGGTTGGGACTACAACACATAGTCTAGATGCCACTACAATGAAGAATTTGAGCACATTGGAGCAAACTATGTGAAACATCACATGAGGACAAGAGACACCACTAGAACATGTTTTATTTGTATAGAACTTGGACATCTTGCCAAGAACTATATGAACACTAGAAGGATTGAAGATGAAAAGAAAGCTAAGGCTGGCAACGTCAGAAAGTAGATAAGGCAATAATGGATTCTGAAATCTTTTGAGAATATGAGTCTGAGTCATGAAACACATGTCACTCAAGAATTGGGTGACTCAAGCATTTCTACTTGATCTCCCATAGGGATGACTAGAACTAAGACTCTAAAGCAAACATCTTACATTAGTTCCACCCAACTAGGAGGAAAGATCCATATTAGCATTCAAGATGCAAAGGGATCACTGAGTGTCTAAGGAAAATCTAATCCTTACCGAGCTAGGCTAGGTTACAAGACCCTACCGAGCAAAAGGGATATACTAAAACATTGTGTGGATACCAAATTATGGATGACTTTGTTGAGCACTAAGATCGAACCAATTGGAAGATAGTCTATCACCGAACAAGCAATCGTACCAAGCATTTATGGAGATTGGAAAGTGAAATTTTGTTATAGAAGAATAGAACCCAGCATAATAGATATTGAACCTAACATAATAGATTGTAAAAGCTATATTTGGTCGGGACTAAAACACATGGTCTAGATGCCACTACAGTGAAGAATTTGAGCATATTGGAGTAAACTATGCGAAACATCACATGAGGACAAGAGACACCACTAGAAGATGTTTCATTTGTACAAAACTTGGACATCTTGCCAAGAACTGTATGAACACTGGAAGGATTGAATATGAAAAGAAAGCTAAGGATGGTAGCATCAAAAAGTAGATGAGGCAATAATGGATTATGTAATCTTTTGAGAATGTAAGTTTGAGCCATGAAACACATTTCACTCAAGAATTGGGTGACTCAAGCATCTCTACTTGATATCCCATAGGGATGACTAGAACTAAGACTCTGAAGCAAACATCTTACATAAATTCTATCCAACAAGGAGGAAAGATCCATATTAGCATTCAAGATGCAAAGGGATCACCGAGTGTCTAAGGAAAATCTAGTCCTTACCAAGCTAGGCCAGGTTGCAAGACCCTACCGAGTAAAAAGGATATACTAAAACATTGTGTGGATACCAAATTATGAATGACTTTGTCGAGCGCTAAGATCGAATCGAGTGGAAGATAGTTTATCACTAAACAAGCAATCATACCAAGCATTTATGGCGATTAGAAAGTGAAATTTTGTTAAAAGGGAAGGAATCAAATTCATTTATCACCATGAATTTTCAAAGAGCTATTTGCTAAGAGTGATTTATGTGCTTCCAAGTGATCTGTGCATTTATTATTCAAGATTTTTCATGTTTTTATAAACCCTATCAAGCTCTAGTAGCAAAAATAAGTAAGGATCCAAGATGTTGGTTTGAGGAATCGATTGGAAGGCACCAGACTTCAAGTTGAGTTTGACAATTGTAGAAGCGCTTGATCCAACCAGAGCTCAATCATAGATTTCACCAAAGGTATTACTTGTTAATGATATTCGTTCACATTTTTAGTGTTCGATACAAGATATTACAACCCTAGAGGTGGATGAGATTCTGCAAAATTTATGTGTGAATGGTGTGTTGAAACTCAAGCATCAACATTTGGAGACCAAGGGTTTAACACACATCCTACATATGCCCCGAGACTTTCAAATAAAATGGATAAGGTTTATCCTTATTTTTGTACACAATTGGCAGCTATGGTTGGAGCAACCTATTCAAATAACAAAGAAAATGATTCATCGGATCATAGGGCTCCCAATGTTGAACAAGGAAAAGACTACCAAAACCCTAAGTCGGGTAGAACTGGAAAGCAAAACTCTTGCTGAGTGGGATGGAAGAGGCATGAAGATCAGTAGTGTGACTGACCTAGAGCTGAAATTTGGAATTCATGTGATAGCATCTAGTCATCTTGACAACGTGTCATGTGTGGCAGTTGATTTGGCTCTCAAGGTGGTGAAGAACAACACATCCTTCGACCTTGTCGAGCTAATGTTGAATCAATTCAACAAGAGCATGGAGAGTATCAGGACATCAAAGAATAGCCCATGTAAGTTTGGTTCACTCTTTACTTATTTATTCTTCTTTGTGCAAAATTTTTCCCCTTCAAAAGGTTCAGTCATATGGAGAAAATATGTACTAGTACTATATCATATTAATGAGTATATAGTAGAAATGGGTGAAAAATTTGTCAGTATTGTGGATAATTATTTTGATTCATTCAAGGAAAAGATGAATAGAAAATTCAAAATTCCTAAGAAACTTATAGAAGATTATAGGGATGATGTTTTTTTTATGGTAGATTGTGACAAAGTGTATATTCAAGCAATCAAACCTAGAGTAGTGTGGGTTAAGCCTCTAAGCTATGAGGTTAACATTGATGACGCTAGGGATATCATTGAAGCACTATTAAATGAACCTATGGATCCCAAGGTCACATATTTTGGTACTTTTGATGAAGCCAAAGCAAGAATTGCACTTGAAATTAAGCTTCCTCAAGCAGTCAGCAAAGGAAAGAAGAGGATAGCAAAACTTAGACAGGCAAGTTCTACTCTTCTATTGATAAGGAAAAGGAGATGATGTTGAAGAAGATGGTGTGACAAAACAAACAAAATTTGAAGAAGAAGAGCCAATAATGAAGAAGGGTAAGGTTATCATAACCAAACCTACCAAGTCACCTACTGCAGTATTCACAAGAAGAGCATCCAGATCTAGAAAGAAATTGAAATTAGGTGAAGAAAATGCAGAGGCTATTATTTTCAAGAGACCTCCACCTACATTTCAAGAAAAATTAAAAGAGATTGATGTAGGAGCTGGCATGGTAAACTTTAAATCTCTCGGATATGAGACTAGGAATGCAAAAGAAAAGAAGCAAGTTGAAGATGTGATTACGTCCAAACTAGGTAAATGGAAATATTCACCTAATCAACTTGTACAAAAAATTCCCAATGAACTTGGAAAGAATTAGGCCTAGATGGGAAAATGCTAGGAAAACTACAAAATATATATTTGAACATACACTGAGGCAGCTCATGCTGAGTCTTGGTAATAAAGAAGTGAAAGAATTCATGAAGATAAATGAAGAAAAACTCACTCTAAAGTTCAACACTTGCATGATATTGGTTAATGACATCGAACATGTGGTAAAGACAACTATAACTACATGGAAGAGTATCTACAAAGTTCATCAACATAGTGATTTTATTGTTCATGTTAGTGATATTGATGATGAAAATGACAAGATGAAGATGAAAATAATGATAAAGAAGATATATAAGTAGATGATGTAAATCAGGATGATAAGGGACAAGAAGAGGAAGCTACCAAGGAGAATCTCCTTGAGATTCAGAGTATTGAGGAAACTGACCTGGAGAAGATTGTAGCAATAGTTATGGCCTCATTTCCTCACTCGCTGAGCAAAGCCTTAATGCCATCAAGCTTAGAGAAAGATTCTACTGAGTTGGTTGTGGCAACCACTGCAACACCATGCACCCAATCAATCTTTATACCCATTCAGCTAAGTACTATATTGATTGAAGTGATCAACACTTCATCTACTAAGCAACTAGTACTTCATCCATCATCAGATTTGGCTACACAACAACTATGTATTTCTACTATTAGTGCAATATCCACTTTTCTTGCTAGTCCTTCTATTTCTATTGTTGTTACAATTCCCAGTATGAAAATAATAAGTACAGAGAAAGTTGAGAGCAAGCCTCAACTGAGTACAAAAGTTTCATGCAA